>JAKGSA010000913.1:0-99823 GCA_033558755.1 Philaethria dido
CGCACGGGGAAGTCCTGTGACTTTAAATCGTCAAAAACTAGATCCGTGTCTAGCTCTTTTGGTATGCAATGCTACCGGCAAATGTGCCTCTTTTTATTCCTCCCTACGTACGCGCGATAGCCAATGCCTGAGCGAGATGCATCCGTCTCGTTGTTGTCGTCGTTGCCGTTCGGTCGTCGTCGTTGTTCGATCGCCGTCGTTGTTGTTCGATCGTCGTCGTCGTTCGATCGTCGTCGTCACAACTCGCTCGTAATCAAGCATTGGCTATAGCAAGCCTTTATTGTACGTAGGGAGGTGATAATACACTATTTTAATTATTAAGACTATATACAATTTTAATTATACTAATTACTAATTATACTAATTATTAACTATTATGTCCGTCGTCCGCTACAATATATTATATATTATATACATATTGATACAAACTCTACATAAAGAAAAAGAGTCTTGACATAGAGACGACATAGAGACAACATAGATGACGACAGAGAGTACACAGTTACTCTTTGTCTATTTTTTTATGCGAATTTAGCTTAAGCAGCATTGATTTGCAAAGTGACTTATCATTAATTATTTTCGTCGTCATCTGCTTTTATGTTTTTTTATATTATATATACATACATACATTTATTCACGTTGTATCCCGCATATAGCAGGGTAGGCAGAGGGAATCTAGTGCTAAGACACTCCGTTTCCCACATTTTATATGTACCTACCTAATAAAAAAACCTTTGTAAATGCTTTCATTCTACACGTATGTCAATGTCTCAATGAATTTCTAGCAAATTAATACTATATAGAGTTATTTCCGTCCAAATGTCAGTTGTTACGTCGACATGATTATATGTTCCTTATAATTACAAATGTCCAGTATACCAGTACTAATAACGTGTAACGTGTTATTAAATCATTTTAGTACAATTATTTAAGTCCTTATGGTAGAGTCGAAAATGTGTTTAACATACATAGTGTAGGAATGAAGTTCAAATTTTGTATTAGACATTGTTTTTTGCAGTTATTTGCTTTTTTTGCATAATTGGGTAAAAATAACCTAGTGTTAAGATACTCCATTCTCTTTCAACAATTCCGTTCCCCACTTTCCGCCGAATTGAGGCATTGCGTGTTGAGTGGCGGAACTCAACGCCTCGCTTTGCCTTGGCACCAAACCCAAGAAATGAAAATACTAAATTTAACATTTCCTGGAGTGGGAATCGAACCCACAACCTGTCGCGTTTACAGTCGCACGCTTGTGCCTCTGCGCCACGACAGGTGAGACTTTATTTATTATTTATTATATTATTATTATTACAAAGCTTCACGCGTAGCCTTCTAGTTTAAAAACACTCCGTTCTCCTCTTTTCCTCTAAAATCGAGACATTGCGTAAAAACGTTATCTAAAAACATTAAAAAATCTATTTACTTTCACTTCAATTTGAGCAACTAATAAAATCTTTTAAAACATAACAACATAGAGAAACTGCAAAAAACAAGCTTCATTTTCATGCTAGACTAATTTTAAGTTGGTGTAATAAGCTCGCCTCTTTACCTAACGCCTCACAAACATTTGCTATAGGGGTAGCCTAGATTAGATACTTTTAGGTTGTACGTCCAAAAATATAAGGCATTAATTTATTTTTTTCAGCTTTTTTTTATATATCCACTAATTTTTTAATACATACATACATAGCTTCACGCTGTATCCCGCATATACCAGGATAGGCAAAGGGAATCTACTGTTAAGACACTCCGTTTCCCACTTTCCGCCGAAGTGAAGCATTGCGTGCTGAATGGCGGAACTCAACACCGCTCAAACTCAATTTTTTTTAAAATTTGAAATATATATAATTGCTATAGATATCTAGTGTTATATCACTGCATTTTCTTCTTCGACGACGCGTACTCGTATGTGAGCGATTTATTATAAAAAAAAATCAACGTAAGTATAATTTTAAAATTCAATTTAATGTAATTAATATCATTTCAATTATTTTAACATTTTCATATTTGACATATTACTAACAAAAATATTTCCAAGATAATTTTATAATTGCGAGATTCAAACCAGATTATTCTACTATATTTGTATTAAAAAAACAGAATTAACCTTTATTTTTATCAAAACATTCCATTTTCTACTTTCTACAAATATTTTAGAATTTTAATGTAGCTTTGATCAACTGAAATATCAAATATATATTTTTTTATTTTATCTACTTTCAGACTTGAATCTAGTCATCAGATGCAGTCAGACACTCTACCACTACACGACATTGACGCGTCATTAATCCCAAATACTAATATACTTTCTTTTTTTTTTAACTTTACGCTGTATCCCGCATATAGTATGGTAGGGGCAGAGGGAACCTGAGAACCTAGTGTTAAGACACTCCGTTCTCATACAATAATTCCGTTCCCCACTTTCCGCTGAATTGAGGCGTTTGCTGAGTGGCGGAACTCTAAAGCCGCGCTTTGCCTTGTTACCAAACCCAAGAAATGAAAATACTAACATTTCCTGGAGTGGGAATCGAACCCACAACCTGTCGCGTTTGCAGTCGCACGCTTGTGCCTCTGCGCCACGAGAGGCTAATATATCTAAAACTAAAATAATATTAAGATTTCAACAAACAGAAATTCCAATTCAACTAAAAAGTACAACAGAAAAAACAGCTAAATTGAGAATCTCCTCCATTTTTGAAATCAGTTACAAAACTAAGCATAGCACAAAATCCACTGGACGAAGGACCCTAGAATCAAGTGTGTTTGCTCGTCAGCTAACGTTGTCTTTACCATAGCTTACGAAGTACCGCTTGTACCCTTCACTAGATATTTTGTTTGTACCCAACCAGTAAATTGTTTAGAGATGAGGTCTCAAAATCTTTAGCTAATTTTTCATTAGAAAATTTTCAAATTATAGTTTTGACGCGGCGTTCAGTTTCGTAACTCAACACTCAATACGGCGGAAAGTGGGGAACGGAATTGTTGAAAGAGAATAGAGTGTCTTATCACTAGGTTCTCTGGTTCCCTCTGCCTACCATGCTATATGCGCGATACGGTGTGAAGGTTAAAAAAAGAAGAAAAAAAATATTTTTGACCTACATTAAAAAAAACGAGGAGGTTATCTAAATTTTTTTTGTGTGTTACCGCATAACTTTTTACTGGGTGAACCAATTTAGGTGATTCTTTTTTTATATAATAGCTAGTGTTTCTGATATGGTCCCATTTAAGTTAAATTAAGATCTGAAAAGCACTTTTTGAGTTATTCATAATAATGTTACTATATAATGCATTTTATTTTAAATCAGTATCCTTTTTTTGTTAAAATCTTAATATAATTCTGGTATTGTTTTCTGATATTGATATTCTTGGTAACAAGGCAAAACGCGGCGTTGAGTTCCGCCACTCAACACGCTATGCCTCAATTTGGCGGAAAGTGGGGAACGGAAATGTTGAAAGAGAATGGAATGTCTTAACTCTCTGGTTCCCTCTGTCCACCCTGCTATATGCGGGATACAGCGTGAAGTTAAAAAAAAATAAAAAAAAAAATCTGCCGTGATTTCGGTGAGTTAGGACTCTCCGTGGTATAAAAACAGAGTCTAGTCACTATATTCAATTGAAAACAAATATCTCTCAAAATCTATGTACGTGCTTACTTATATTATAAAAAACCGTTGACGCCTTTTAGTTTTACCATAAATCTCTTTTTAGTTCTTCAGTTCAGAATTTGTGGGTTTAAAATGTCTCGAGCAAATGTCGACGGCGTTTCTTTCTCACGGTATCGCGTGAAACATCACTGTGCGCCTGTTTAAGTTACCAACTTAAGCGTATTGAAATGTTTTTTTTTCAGTTTTTTGTCAAAGTCAAATAATTTTATTTAAACTAACGTTGCCTGTGACTTTATTCGCTTTAAACACAGGACTTTTTATTTATTTTCATGTTAAGTACTGCTTTAGTTCATTATCTTTACAATTTCACCCTCTATCTCGCATAGCAAAAAATTCTTGAGAAAGAACCTGGTGTCAAGATTCGCCTCTTACCGTCTAAATTGGAGACATTACACGTTAAATGAAAATTAAATACATTTTTTGTCCTACCAGAGGAGGGAAATGATCATACCTCCGAGTGGTAATCGAAGCCAACCGCGTTTACAGTCAAACTATGTTTCACTAAGCGACGATGGTCTCATTAAATAATTAATTTATGTTTGTATTATTATTTTTTTTAATAAAAAAAAGCATGAAATCATGCATGAATAGCATAAATTTTTGGGCTGCCAGAGGGAACCTGAGAATTGTGTGCGGAATGGCGGAACTCAACGCCGTGCTTTGCCTTGTTACCAAACCCGGAAATGAAAATACTAACATTTCCTGAAGTGGGAATCGAAGCCACGACCTGTCGCGCTTACAGTCGCATGCTTATGCCTCTGCGCCACGACAGGCGTTAATACATAAATATTACAGCTCCTTTTTTTCTCATAGCATGGTTAGCACCTAGTGTAAACACCATTCTCGTATTCGATCCAAATACGCAACATTTTCATTCAATATTACTTAACCTCCAAAAGCGTTTAACTTGTGCCCTTAAAAACTGTAAGTAAAAGTTGCTATTTTTCCCATCTTAAGGCTTCTAATATAGCAGTCTCTGCCTCAGGCCCGCTGTCATTTGTCCGCGTGTAGGCAAACTTTGCCTTAATGTTTGGTAGTACATTATATCCTCTTCTTTCTCAATGGTTTGTGTAGTGATGCGATAGTAATATTTTGTAGATGGATGATAGGTGTTCTTTTTTAGCTTCACGCTGTATCTCGCAGATAGCAGAGTAGGCAGAGGGAACCTGAGAACCTAGTGTTAAGACACTCCGTTCTCTTTTAAAATTTCCTTCCCCTACTTTCCGCCGGATTGAGTGCTGAGTGGCGGAACTTAACGCCGTGATTTACCTTGTTACCAGAGCTAAGAAATATAAATACTAAATATTATATAATATTTTCATTTCCTGGAGTGGGAATCGAACTCACAATTTTCGAGTTTACAGTAGCACGCTTGTACCTCTGCGCCACGACAGGCGTCAACCTTAATAACATATAAAAAAATGAAATAAAACATATACACCACATCACTAGCTAAAAGTAAGGCGTGCACTTTCTTAGAGAGTGGATCTCTTTTTAATACCTAACATTTAAAGTCTTTGGCGAGGAAACGGCACATGTATGGAATAAGCCTCACTGTCTTTCTGTCGCTAATGTAGCTATTAAAAAGTGTTTTTTTACTAAATAGGGTTTAGCATATTTGGTTGGTTATATAAACGTGGTTAGAGTGTGAAACGTGGTGAGTATGGGGTTCAAATACCGTTTAAGGATTTTTTTCATTTTCATCCTTTCCCGGTAGTCAAAGAATCTGGTGTCAAGATACTCCATTTTCCGTCCAAATTCAAAACATTACATGTTGAGTGACTCAACGCTATAGCTTGTCTTACAAGAGTAAAGAAATAAAAATAAATTAATTATATAAATAATTTATTAGGGTGAAAATTGAACCCACACCATCGCTTTTACTTTCAGACGCTATCCCATTGAGGTACAATGGTGCGTGCTATCTGCTATAATATTAAATTTGAGCTTGAATTTTTTATTCCACCTTCAGAAAATGTGTTCCATCACTTTTTAAGAACACCTAACTAAGAATATAAAAAAAATAAAAGTATCGTGCAATTTCACTTCTGCGGACTATACAACTTAAAACCCCGTTTTTTTTTATTTTCATAAAAAAATGAGAATTCCTCTCTTAGCGCTCCTCTACTCTACACATCTAAGAAGCTTAGTTGCCCAATTTCAGATTTCTACAGCCAGAAGTTTCGCCTGTACGTTATCTGCTAGTCACTAAGTAACGCAAGCGTTTCATATATGTACATATTTTTTTTAGCTTCACACTGTATCCCGTATATACCAGAGTAGGCAGAGGGAACCTGAGAACCTAGTGTTAAGATACTCCGTTCCCAACTTTCCTCCAAATTGAGGCATTGCATGCTGAGTGGCAGAACTCAATGCCACACTTTACCTAGTTACCAAACCCAGGAAATGAAAACTTTTACATTTCCTGGATTGGGAATCGAACCCACTACCTGTCTTGTTTACAGTCACACGCTTGTGCTTCTGCGCCACTACAGGCGTGACACAGGTGTATATACATATATAGATAGATAATATAAATACTTTTCACAAATGCATACTATAATTAAACTTTAAAAGTCATTTATGTACGAGTATGTATCTTAAAACATAATAAGCCTAAGCAACAATTGTTCGTTTATTAAACACTTTGATTTATGAGTTTCCATTGTTTCACGGACGCCTACACCCTTGGCGACCTTTGGCGTGATTACTCGACGCCATTTTATAGGGTGGTAGAGTTAGAGTATGAAAAAATATAGGAATATACGCGTTTTATGAAAAAAAAATATTGAATAGAAAAAAAAATCGATTTTTTTCTGGTACATATATAAAAAAAGCAAAAAAAAATCAGCTTCACGCTTTTCTCCGTGTAATAAGGCAATCAGAAACTAGTGTCAATGTACTCCTTTTCCCACTTAATGATCGAATTGAGTTGTATCGTGTTGAGTGGCGAAACTAACTTAAACATCAGACTTTGTCTTGCCAGGCCATAGAAATTAAAATACTTTAAATATTTTTTTATTTCATTTGTTTGCACTAGTAAGACAAACAGCGGCTTTGTATTGCACCAAAAGAAGGGCGGAAAATTTATAACGGAGTGTCTTAACACTAGGTTTTCTTTGCTTATTATACTAACAGGAAAAATAAGCGTGGAGCTGATAGGAAACGTAAGGAAAGGTATATAAAGTATAAAAAACTTTAACAAATCCTAACACAAACACTTGACTAGATCAATTTTAACTTTATGGACAATTTACATAAAATCTTAATATATTAATAAGAAAAATGTAGCCTGTATATTATTCTATTATTCTCTTGTATAGACTACCATATATTACTATAAAGTTTCATCTAAATTCGTTCAGTAGTTATTGCGTGAAAGAATAACAAACATCCTTCACCATAAACTTTCCCATTTGTTATATAGCAAATAATATATAAATATACTTCTAAATAAAAGTTAAAATATCTTTTTAAATATAATTTATAGACTAAGAAATCCCGCCATCACGCAAATAGACGTAAATACTAACAAGATAATACAAAGCCAGCGAGACAGTATTAACCTCAGATTAGAAATATAATGGAAATGGTATAGACACGACACGACCATTTTCATCACGTTGATACAATTTCTATATAACGACTTTGTTTATGCTTTGGATTTGATCTTAGTATTTATCTGCTTTTTTTCAACTTTATGCTATATCCCATATAAAGCAGGGTAGGCAGAGGGAACCAGAGAATCTAGTGTTAAGACACTCCGTTCTCTTTTAACATTTCCGTTACTCAGTATCCGCCGAATTGAGGCATTGTGTGCTGAGTGGCGGAAATCAACGCCGCGCCTTTTGTCTTATTACCAGGGCGAGGAAATTAAAATACTAAATATTATTTTAATATTTTTATTCACTGGAGTGGGATCGAACCTGCGACTTGTTGCGTTTACAGTCAGTGCGCGCTATTTATTTATTAGTAAATGAATAATATTAAGGCATCGTAGTGTAGTGGGACAACATCTAACTGTAGACACGATGGGTCGTGGTTCGATCTCCTGTTGGGACAATGATTATATTTAAATTATTTTCTCTATATATAATATATTTTTTATCTATCTTCATTTCGTCTTTTTAATTTTGTCTATTCTGTTTACTTAGGGTACTCCAGCAGATTTAAAATTTTTAAGTTAATATAAGAACTTACTATTAACAAGAAATATAAAGAAAATATAGAGTAAAATAATAAAAAAAGATACGAAGCCTATACAGATATGCCACTATTCGTGTAGTATATTTGCGAAAACACACAAGCAGCACAGTCTTGGCGGTGTAGGCCAGGATGACATCAGAGCGTTAGCCCGTTTATCGTGACGGTAAACAGCTGATTTTAAACCCAAGACGTTTCAATAGATGTTTCACATAAAAAATTCAGTATCAGCTAACGACTTTCAAGAAATGAAAAATACAACACTGGTGGTTAAGAATTCTTGAGAATTTTCCTACTCTCAGTCTCCACAGCCACTCGGGGTACGCTCGAGACGTTAGTGCGTTTTAAAAGAATTAAATGCGGACTTTTTTAAAATGTTTTTTTCCATTTAGTATTTAAAAATTTACTTTGCCATTGAGGAAATGTTGAATTTGTTTAGTTAAAGTTGTTTTTGTATGAGTTGTTTATGTTTAAATTTATAATGATAGGTGGTGATTTTTTTTGTAATGAGATTAGAGCTTTTTGTACTAGAAGACGCGTAAAACTGCCTTCTCAGGTAATGGCAGCTTCTGATACTGACATTATTGAGATCTTTATGTTAATTGATGATTTGAAAGTACTTGCAATGGCTTATTTGAATAAAATAATTTTGATTTAGTTTTTTATTTGTATGTCTCTTTATACAAAAGCATTAAATAAATTACAACCAATCATGCTTACAATCAGACTGCACCACGATGACCTATTTTTCTTTATAATATTTATATTATATATTTATTTCCATGATCTAGCTTGTCAAACTATGACAATCTTACTAGCCACGATGTCGCTAAAATGAAACAATATTGGAGAAAAAAAGAAAAGTTGACTTCAAATAAAATGCGTCAAAAAGTTACATTATTAGAAATAACTCATAAACTACTCGTTAGATCTTAACAAAATTTAAATAAGACCACATCAGAAGAACCAGCTATCATATCAAAAGAGCTTCATGGAAATTAGTTCACTCAGTAAAAAGTTTTGTAGTCACATAAAAAAATAAAATAGAACCTTTTTTTTTGAAGTCGGTCAAAAAATGGGTACTTAGAGAGTAAACCTAAAACAAAATACCGTACAATAACATTGACAATCGATGTTATATACAATATTCAGTGGATCGCATTATGCAATAGGGCGTAAGTCCCAAAATCAATATGGCCATGTTAGAGAGGTTTTCTTGGTTTTTCGTCATGAATAGTTAAACAGATTTTCGTGTTTGGTGTTTTTCATGTAAAAACATATTTTATTATTACTTTTTGCTTTTGTTTCTACTTTTGTAAGGATAATATGTTTGTTTATGTTATGAGGATTTCTGATATTTATTTTTTTCCTGTCATAACAATTTTTTTATGGGCGCTTTCAGCTTATGCTGCAGAGCAAGGTAGTCAGAAAGATCTTAGTATCAAGGCACTTAGTTTTCCACTTCCCATCCGAATTCGAGATATTGTATGTTAAGTTCTACCAGAGATAATTCACTCAAGTCGAAAATGAACTGACCTGGTGGTTAGTTCGCGTCTACCATCAGATAATCTCTCAAGCAGTTTGCTAACTATGAGGTAATGATCACATAATTGGAAGGTTTCTTATTCTGATTGGTGAAGAAGTGACAAGAAGTTAAAGCGAAAGAACAAGTCTTCGAAGATATAGTATAGATAGTAGGTTAAAGGTAAAAATTGTGTGACTTTGGACAAAGTTTTGTCCATAAAAAATTATAACAAAAAAAAAAGGAAACTGATTTCAACTAAAATACATTAAAAAGTAAAACTATTGCAAATGGCTCAAATGCTACTCGTCAGTTCTTAACTAAATTTAAATGAGACCACATCTACACACCACACTAGCTATCATATAAAAAATAATCATCACAAATTGTGGCACCCAGTAAGAAGTGATGCACATAATAAAAAACAGTCGAATGGACAACCTCCTTTTTTTAAATCGAATAATAATCTATGGAGATGTAATCAAAATTCACAAAGTGTAAGAATTTTGGTTCGAAGGGTAGTATAAAGCGCCCTTAAAACAAAAACTTTAAATTTCTAATATTTGCCCTTAGAAATAGAAATAGAAAGAGAGAAAGAGAGAAAGATATTTAAATAAATATATTAAGCAATATTTAACAGAGTGTCATAATACTACGTTCTCTATACCCTGGTATGAAAGCTGCTTATATTAAAAACTAGCTGACAGAGGCCACCAGTGGAACAGCGTCTGATTGTAAACATGATTGAATGTCGATTCTACATAATTGAGATTATTACGACATAAGGTCCGGTGAGTTTTGTCACTTAAAACTCAAAATATTGCGTATGTTTTGAATTAAGGTGGGAAGAGAACATAGTATCTGGACACTACTTTCTGCTATCAGGAGAAAGCATGAAACTACAACAAGTAGTCCATAGCCTTTAAAATACGAAATCTATCCAGAAATAGAAATACCTAACAGATATACAAAAAGAAGAACACTATTCATATATCTGTACATTCTTTCTTCCAATTATCAGTGAAACTTAGTTAAAATTCAATACGTGTCACCAAGATCCGTAACAAAAACTTTAATACCCCAGCTCGCCCCCCACGTCGATCGACCCCTGACAGTGCACCATAAATATCCATCGCAGGCAGACTTTGATTTCCCTAGTGACGTCACACGAGATCCCAAATTGGCTAAAACCTTGGCTTTGGAGTTCTTGCTTTTTAGGTCAAGGTTAGGTTTCTTGAGATCCAAAATTAGATTTGTTGTAAGTAATCGTTGTATATATATGTATATTTACATATATATAACTGACTTCAAAAAAGTAGGTGGTTATCAATTCGATTGTTTTTTTATATGTCTTATGCCATAATTTTTGAGGATTTTTTTATATGCCAAGTAGTTAGTTAACGCCTGTTGTAGCGCAGAGGCACAAGCGTGCGAAGAAACGTAACAGGTTGTGGGTTCAATTCTCACTCCAGGAAATGAAATTTTTCATTGAAAAGATATAAAAAATATAAAGTAAAGTTATTTAAGCAAACTAGTGTCCTCGTAAATGCGTTAATAACGCATTGCGTATTGTCATACTCGTATATAACACTTTGTATAAACATGGAATTCAAACCATGGTAGTGTGTGTAACATCTATTTTATTAAGTTAATATAATTTTTATGCATTATTTAAAAAAAAATAACATTCTGCCATCTTTCTCTATATAAACTATTAGTGTGCCGAGTTTCATCTTCCTCCGTCCTCGTAATTTTCGTATAAATGGATCCAAAGTTTTTGCTTCACGTATTTATATATAGTAAATATTTACACATCACAAACAAAAACATATCTAAATACCGAAAGACCAACCCATAATAAGTAATCAATTTGTCAAACAATCAGCGAGTACTGTCAATCCTATGTGACGTGTCATTTGAAACAACGGCGGTGGCGATAAAAGCCCCGCATCCGCTTCCGGCCACACAAGACGTTCGTTAAGTACGTATTGTGTTTTATTTTTGTATATAGTATTATATTATGTTTTCTATGTACTTTGTTAACAATATGTCTCATATGGATTTTTTTGTCTTTTTTTCATATTATGAGAACTTTTATGGTGTGTGCGTTGTCACGAAAAACCGACACCATGAAATTAACTAGCCAACATATTACATATATAGCTTCACGCTGTATCCCGCATATAGCAGGGTAGGCAGAGGAAACCTAGTGCTAAGACACTCCGTTCCCCACATTAATTAGGTACAATTATTTTTTTATAATATTTAAATAAAAATTATTTAAGTAGAGTTTTTCCTACTCGTTTCTTAATGACTGGGTGAGCAGCGAGAACCTATTGTTTAGGTAGTCCGTTCTCTATATTTCGTCCAAATTTGAAACATTACTTGTCCACTGGCGGCACCGTTCCATATGTTTCAACTAACACATATAATATACATACATACATAGCTTCACGCTGTATCCCGCATATAGCAGGGTAGGCAGAGGGAAACTAGTGTTAAGACACTCCGTTCCCCTACTTTCCGTTGAATTGCATGCTGCATGCTGCATGCTGCATGGCGGAACTCAACGTCGCGCTTTTCCTTGTTACCAAACCCAGGAAATGAAAATACTAAACTTTTACATTTCCTGGAGTGGGAATCGAACCCACAACCTGTCACGTTTATAGTCGCACGCTTGTGCCTCTGCGCCACGACAGGCGTTTCACATGTGACAGGTTTTACATGTGAAAATATTATTATGAAATTTTGTTACTTATTTGCATATTTTTTAACGATACCTCTTGTATAGCAAGGAAGACAGTGAGAACTTAGTGTGAAGATACTCCAATTATTTTTGATCGAATTAAAGACATTGAATGATTATATTTCAATTATTTTTATTTCTCCTCTCAGGTAAGACAAAAGGCGGCGTTGAGTTCCGTCACTTAACATGCAATGTTTTGAATTCGAGCGGAAAGCGGCGAACTGAGTTTCTTGACACTAGGTTCAATAAGCACTGAAGTTGTTGATAATTGTTTATCTAAGTGGCAATCGAACCCATTAGTAATCGTGGTCACAGTCAAACACTGTCCCATTGTGCCATGATTGTATAGTAAATGCTGAAAATAAATTATTGGAGGTAACTTTTTAATTATATCTAATTGCTATGTACCCTATGTTCGTCTTTTTGGTTAGGTAGCGACAGGAGTTCGTGCAGTGGATGTGATGTGGCTAATGTTAATTTAAGTTAATTGTAATTATTCTGTCCAAGAATACTATAATGATGTCAATGTATGGAATTAAATGCTGTTGACGCTCACCCGGGAGGCTCATCATAGTTGTATATTTATTGTAAAAAATTTGTTTGAAAAGAGCAACTGTTGAGTTTCTTACCGGCAGAACTGCCTTCCGAGCCGGTGGTAGCTTCCGTTACGACTAACACCTTTGTAAATTGACGATTCAAAAGTGCTTGTAATAGCCTATTTGAATAAAGAATATTTTGATTTGATTTTGAATGCGCAATTTAAAGGGACCCTTTAAACATATACACGGGCCGCAAGCCCCAGACACTGCAAAGCGTCGAAATATCTCGACCAGGTTCTCCCTGACCACCCTGCTACACGAACTAAAGCGTAAAAAAATGAAAAATAATTTTAAACCTTTCATATTTAAACGTCCATTTTAAAAATATATCATATTTTCCAGGACACAAATTGAGATTTAGCTGATCGAAAATCGGAATTCTCCGGCGTGACAGCGAGGTGATTTATTGCGCCACTGATAATAACGTTATCATGACCATCTCGGAATCTAGAACATAATGGAACATGGTCCTTTGAGCCGGATAGCTGTTAATGTTACCTGGGGCTTGTAGTTTTTTAATGAATCGCATATTTTTTTTATTATTTTTGCTAAAGTTAAAATGTTATAGAGAGGGATATGGTGCAAAGCGATAACGTTTGATTGTAAACATAGTTGTGGATTCAATTCTTATTAAGGGAAATGACTATATTTTAAATATTTTTATTTATTCGCTCTGGTAAAGCGAAGCGAGACATTAAGCTTTTCCTTACAATAACTGCGTATTGTATCTTGACTTTGATGGAATGTTTGGACACTAATTTCTCTCATTTTCTCTCTATATATATATTTTTTTATTTTCATTTTTTTTTTCATTTCTTACTGAATAGGCAATGAGTACATAGTGACATATCACTCTAATTTCTACTTCTTAGATATTCCAATTTCCGAGATATTGAGCGTTGGTTGAAGGAGCTCCATCCTTCAACCAACGCTCAATATGTCACAAATTACGCCAAGAAAGCGACCAAGAAAATATCTTTACAGCAATATATATACAGAAATTGAACTTGAAATTGATAATTTTGTGTTGAAAGATATGCTACTGAAGGAGGAAGTAAATTAATATACAAAAAAAGTTTGAATTGAACGAATTTGGATGATTCGTGGCCATCGTGACACAGTGAGTCAGCGTCCGGTTATAAACGCAATGGTTATGTGTTCGGTATTCACAATAGATAATATTTCATTTATTCTAATTTCTCCACTCTTGCAAGCCAAAGTGCGGCTTCAAATTCCGCCAATTAACATAGGTTGACATGAATAGGAGCAGAAAGTAGATATAATTCAGGTAATTGATGACACTAATTAATCTGTTATATGGTTAACGTCTGTCGTGGCGCAGAGGCACAAGCGTGCGACTGTAAGTGCGACAGGTTGTGGGTTTGATTCCCACTCCAGAAAATGTAAAATTTAGTATTTTCATTTCTTGGGTTTGGTAACAAGGCAAAGCGCGGCGTTGAGTTGCGCCACTCAAAACGCAATGCCTCAATTCGGCGGAAAGTGGGGAACGGAATTGTTGAAAGAGAATGGAGTGTCTTAACACTAGTTTATCTAGTTCCCTCTGCCTACCCTGCTATATGCAGAATACAGCGTGAAGTTAAAAAAAATATGGTAAAAAACGTTTGCAAAATATGTACATAGACTACATCAATGTAAATCCCGTATCCCTGACATAGTACATTAAGTATGTGTTGTACATAAATAAATAAGCTTTGAAACTGATACCGATGATTGATTGGGCAAGGACCCCATGGGTCTGTGTGAACATGTTAGTTTCGTGTAATCGACCAAATATTCTATTCACCTATTCAACACGCGTCATTGGCTTGGAGGTGCGGGTTAAACGGGGATGATTTTGATCGATAGGTCACCAGACTGATTTTGCTTTATAGTGAATTATCGGTCTTTATTATAGATTAGATATTTGTATTTATTTTATAGCTAAATTATATTAAAATATTTTTAAGATAGGCTATATGTTATTCTCATGTAAAAGCTATATTGCTGTAAAGTTATATCTCGATGTGCTCAATAGTTTTTGTTAATGTATGTGTTGTGTGAGATCGAATGGATGTTTGTTTTTCTTCCGCGTAAAAAATACTAAACGAATTGGGAAAAAATTAAAGGGTTTATAACGTAAACATTACGGTGACATATAAATTACAATAAAAAAAGTTTTCTAAGTTATACTAGTGTCCCCATTGACGCGTTGCCTAGCAACGTATATGTCACTTTGACAAGGATATAAGATAAGAGAAGATAAGATAAGATAAGGATAACCAAATAGTGTATGTTATATTTATTTTATTAATTTAATATATTTTTGTGGGGAACGGAGTTGTTGAAAGAGAATGGAGTGTCTTAACACTAGGCTCTCTGGTTCCCTCTGCCTACCCTGCTATATGCGGGTTACAGTGTGAAGTTAAAAAAAAATACATTTTTTTTTTATGCATTAATTTAAAAATATATTATCATTCTGCACTCCTTCGCTATATAAATTAAAAGTACCCCAATTAATATATACATATAATTCTTTCACAACAAACATAAGAAGAGAAGGAAAAAATGTACATAGTACTATTCTTTATGAATGAAAAAAGGATCTTATCATTGTGATTCAGTGGTGTGACTGTGATTGTGGGTCTGATTTCCACTCGAAAGAAAAATTATATTCATTTCTTCATTCTGATAGAAGAAAACGCAGCGTTGAGTTCCGCTTAAAGAATATTATAAAAAATCATACCAAATCTCTTGCATTTCTTCAAAACTCAATTAAGCAAAATTAAGATTTCACGAAGATAATCCTAACATCTATACAGAAAGGCCCCTTAGATTTCGTCTCCAAGAGACCCCACTAGTTTGTTACCCCTTCATTGTCTTTGACGGTGTTAGTTCACGGTGGATGCACAAAGCCATATTGTAACATTAACACTTTTCAAGTATTTGATAAATATTTACTTAAGGGCAACTCATTTTGTGTACTTTCTACAACAATTAGTTAAAAGATGTTTAAACGCTTGTCGCGGCGCAGAGGCACAAGCGTGCGATTGTAAACGTGACTGGTTGTGGGTTCGATTCCCACTCCAGAAAATGGAATTTTTAATTTTCTGGGCTTGGCAATAAGGCAAAGCTTGGCGTAAAGTTCCGCGACTCAGCACGCAATGCCTCAATTCTGAGGAAAGTGGGGAAAGGAGTGTCGTAACACTAGGTTACTAGTCTTAACCACTGCCCTGCTGTATGCGGGATACAGCGTAAAGCTATGCATGTATACTATCATATAGCCTAAAGCTGGACCGGATATATCTGTTTACACTATATGCGATAATCATATTTATTATCATATTATCCTAGTAACCAAAGTGCGGCGTTTAGTACCGATATACACACAATAACTCAAATTCAGGCAGAAAGTAGATAACTGAGTGTATTGACACTAGTTTCTCTCTGTCTATTCTATGGAGAAATAATCCATAAGGCACAGAGAGTTTTGACACTACTCTTTTTCAAAGTCTTTTCTACTATCTTACCATGTGGGATAAAACGTGAAGCTATTATAAACTTATAAAGAAGAAAAGAGTTACATTTCCATTCTAAGCATTAGATATATTCTATAGGAATTCACAAAAGGCGATAAAGACGTTGATTCAGACGTTTGTTTATTTAACACACGCCGAGGGAGCCAAGGTCGTGCCCTAAGATAAATTCTTACTCTATTTTGTAGAGTACACAGTACAATAATAGTGGAAGCAAAATAATACCTAGCTAGTTATAATAATATGGCTAGACTCTATTATGATAATCCATTATTAAGTACTTGCCACTTCAACAATTTAAAGTTGGGATTAAAAACATTATTGGAAAGAGTATATAAGTCTGTCCATGATTACTATAATGATGTTAATGTATGGAATTAAATGATATTGATGCTCTCTCGGAATGCTTATCATTATGTTATTCATGTTATGAATTTATTGTAATTTTTTATTTGAAAAGAGCAACTGTTGAGTTTCTCGCCGGCTTTTCTCAGCAAAACTGCCTTCCGAGCCGGTGGTAGCTCCGTGTAGGACTGACAATTCTAACATATTTTTGTAAATTGATGATCCGAAAGTGCTTGCAAATGAAAAAAAATTATAAATAGCCTATGTAAATAAATAATATTTTGATTTTGATTTCGATTTTGAAAGGGGGAAACGAAAATATTAAGAGAACGGATTGTCTTAACATCAGGTTCTCAGGTCCCCTCTGCCTACTCTGCTATGTTCTGCATATACAGCGTGAGGCTATTATGATATGTTGTTAAGTTATATTTGTTCAAAATCAAAATATTCTTTATTCAAATAGGCTGTTACAAGCACTTTCGAATCGTCAATTTACAAAAGAAATCAGTCGTGTCAGTCCTAATGGAAGCTACCACTGGCTCGGAAGTCAGTTCTGCTGAGGAGAGCCAGCTTTTGCTTAACTATATTTGTCAATGGAAAATACGCAGATAAGGCAAATAGAGTCTCCCAACACTATGTTTCCTCTGTCTATCGCCTGATTTTAGATAATATACGTTATAATAAAACAAAATAAAATCAGTTTATATAAAATCCTTGATGACAAACCTATATGAATTAAATAAAATATTTAATTGTTATCATCTATTCATATATTTTTATTCTAAATCCCAATTCCAATTCCAATCCAATAACTAAATTCACAAACATTTACATGCCAATATTAATAAATTGAAATAAATTCTAAAAATATAATAACAAAACTTCACCATTATGTGGAGTATGAAAAATTTAACTTTTTCGTCTTTTTCGTGTTCGTTTTGAACTCTTTTTAATCGAAGCTCGTTAAGCGATGACTGGCTTTTCCCTTTGGGATTTATCTGTTGGTTTCAGTAGATTTATTTTTGTTGTATCTAAATATTTGAGTTATGTTCATTCCATGCTTTTTTTAATGTCATATAAATTTTTGTATTCATTATTGGTTGTATGGTAGAGTTTACAATATATGTATTATTTTAGTTGAAAATTATGAATATTATCTTGTGTAACAGTATTTTTTTTGTTTTGAAATACCAGGGTAAACATTGGCACAGCATGTTAAGATAACCTGTTATCTACTTTCCGCTGAAACCTGAAACATTGCTTATTAAGTAGCAGAAATCAACGTCGCTATTTGTCTTACCAAGGCGTGGTAAGAAAAATAATTTGAATATAATAGATGCTTCGAGTGGTAATCTCATCCACAATCACTCGAACTGTAAAGACAGTCAGTCTTTCTGCCACTGCGCCGTGATGGCCAGAATAGCTAAGTTTGATTTATGTATGTACAGATGTTTTTTTTGTATGTGCTATGTAGAGATGCAAAAATGTTTTTAAATAAGGGAATTATTTAATAATATTCTAGATGAACTATGTGATTTAGTTCTGACATCATAGAAGTAAAATAAAGTATTTTTTTAAGTAACCTCAATTTTTCTAATTATTTAAAGTCGTTTTTTTGTAACCACTCTTTTTATGTAAAGGATTGAAAGGTTTTTAAGAAATAACTCGTTCCTATATTCAAGAATTAATATTTTTTTGATATATTATATCTTTATATACAGTTATTCACTTTCAATCTTTTTTTTTTTTTTTTTATGGATAACTGATGGCAAACGAGCAGAAGGACCACCTGATGGTAAGTGGTTACCTTCGCCCATGAACATCTACAACACCAGAGGCGTTGTAGATGCGTTGCCAGCCTAGAGGATACAGATGGAAGGGGAGGACAATGTAGAAGTCCGCTATCGGAACCACTACATTTTGGGGAAAGGATGGGTGGGATAGGGGAAAACCTGGCTTACATGCCATCGAACCGGAACATATCATAAGATATTTGGCGGTTCGTCTTTGACATGATAGTGGTCGCGAGCCAGGCGGAGGACGAACCTCCTACCACCAAAAAAATCTTTTCCAAATAATTAAAATTTTCACCCATTGCTTTTAATCAGCACAATGAGATTTCTTTATACAGCTTAAATCTCTTATTATCAGCTAGCTGAAGCCTATACGCGTACATTTTAATCAAATTATTTTTTCATGAATGCGAATGCCGCTGTAATAATGTACGTGAAAATATTTTATCGGTACAATTTTATTAATTTATTGTTGCCTACGAAAAATATCATTTTTACCTGTAATGCGAAATTAATGATAATGCATTGAAAATTTAATTTCATTGCAAAAGAATTGAATTGGTGCATACAGGGGCTATTTGTTGTTTGTTTCTTTTTAGATTCTTAGTATGACCATTTTTAATGTAGCTTTTTCTTAAAAAAGAATCTCTGTTAAAGCTACTGTATTGTGAGCAATCGTACTAAATGTTACAGTAGTTGTAAATAGTTATACAATTTTTTTTATATTTTTATTGAGTATTTAGACTGTATGAAAGTAATTTAGATATTGACTGTTCTACGCGTTTCGATAATTGAAATTACATAGAGTTTTAAAGACTGACGTATCGCAAAGGTATAACGTCGGACTTGATTGACAATATGTTCGATCGGCACTTGAAGGAGTTTTGGGCGGAAAGTGCAAAAGGAAGGGTGTTATCACTAGATTCTACCTGACCATCCATTTATACAAGAAAAAAGTACGTAGCTACATTATTACATTTACTAGTGTCCCCGTAAATGCGTTAACAACGCATTGCGTAGTGACGTATGTGTCACTTTATATAAACATAGATGTCAAATCATGGCAGTGTGTGTAACATTTATTTTATTAATTTAATATACTTTTTATGCATTACTTAAAAAAATATTATTATTCTATACTCCTTCTCTATATAAACTATAAGTGTGCCAAGTTTCATGCTCCTTCGTCCGCGTAATGTTTGTAAAAAAGGGATCCAAAGTTTTTGCTTCACGTTTTTATGTATAGATTACTTATTAACTATCTAGAAACCTACCACACCTCTACATAGAGAAAAGAATAGCAATTCTTAAACCATTGAAAGATAACCAAATGTAAAAAAATCTATTGAACAGACGAATATCTATGACACCCAATAAGAAATCGCTTGCTCAGGAAGAAAAACTTATGAAATTCATACCGAGACATTCTTCGCACCTGTTCGGTCGAACTTCAAATACATTTATTTTTTATAACCCTTTATAATTTGCGTAACTTGGAATGTACTGTGGGTTTGTATGTATGGAAATATTGTATGAGGCCTGTTGTGGCGTAGAGTCACAAGTGCGTGACTGTAAACGCGATGGGTTGAGGGTTCGATTCTCGCTCCAGGAAATGAAAATATTAAATATTTATAATTAACATTTCCGTTTACTGGAGATAAATATTATGAACGGCATATTTAGCGTTTCCGTTTCTTTGCTCTGATAACAAGGCAAAGCGCGGCGTTGAGTTCTGCTACTCAGCACACAACGCCTTAATTTCGGTGGAAAGTGGGGAACGGAAATCTTCAGAGGATAGAGTGTCTTAACACTAGGCTCTCTGGTTTCCTCTGTCTACCTTGATATATGCGGGGTACAGCGTGAAGTTAAAAAAATAAAATAAATACTGTAATTACTTAATTAAAGATAGATCTTCACGATTTTTATAACCGACTTCAAAACAATGAGGTTCTGAATTCGACTCTATTTATTTTTTCTCGCATAGGAGGATGGGTAGAGAGAGGTAGTGACAAGGTAGTGATGTGTGTAGAGGTAGAACTCTTATAATAGTAACGAATATTAGGTAACAAACTAAAAAAAACAATAAACAAAAACTATAAATCGCAGACTGAATAAACACAATCAAAAAAGGGCCGTCATTTTTTTACAAATGTGTTATCTGACATTTTTGCTCTTTTTCGAACAACTAAATTTTTTCATTGGGAAAGTGCAGTGTGGCCTCAGGGCCGAAGTTGACATAACTACGGTGACCGTTAAAGTACGTTCACATGGTATTTTGGAAAACGTATAAAGTCGAAGTCGAGTTTTTATCTTGTTTTCATAAATTATTTGTATTTCTTCGCCCTGGTAAGGCATACTGCGGTGTTGAATTCCGCCACTTAACGCGCTTAATGTCTCAAATTCGGGTGAAAAGTGGTAAACGGAGTGTCTTGACACTTGGTTTTCTTTAGCAACCCTGCGTTGCAGTGTAGTGTGAAGCTGCTTTAACCTGATAACCGGGGTATAAGCTTTTTTATTATCGGGGAATAAAGTTTTTCATTGGAAACTTTTTTCATCTTCATAAGTAAAACTTTTTTTAATAGATAAAAACAACGTAGAACGTAATGCGTTTAAATATATTACGATTAATTTCCATGACGAAAAATTTCATCATGTCCATTGCAGTAGGCTTTTACATAAATATATAATTATTGTAAACTGTTGTATCAGTTTCTAACTTTGCAGACAGATTCACTTAATCCACAAATAAGGTGATAAGTTAAAGATGAAACCTATTAGAGCAAATATTTTTTAGGCAATTTAAGTAATTTATTAAATGACATTATTTGACTTTACCATTAATTTATCCTGTAAATAAAAAAAATATTAATTCCTAACATCAAAAAAAATGTTTATCCAAATAGACATATCAACCTATTCACGAATATAAAAATACAATATTACATACATACATAGTATGAACACACCCTTACACCGTCGCAATCCAACAATGCCGTGACACCGCTCCGAGCTATCGACCTACAGAATAACGTTTTGACTGTTTGACGATACGAGTATGTATATATTTATTATTCACATACGAAATTTTTTAAACTCAAAAATACCTTATCGTGGTATTTTATTTTATTTTTTTATATTTATTTGTGGAATAAAATGTTCTTGTATATAGTACTTTTTAACTACAAAAAAGCATGAGGTTCTTTCTCTATTATGGTATTTTTATGTGTGCATGTTTTTTACTGGGTTACCAAATAATAATAAACCAAATTTGATGATTATTTTTTTATATGATAGCTGGTTCTTTCGATATGGTCTCACTCAAATTTAGTAAAGATCGAACGCGTAGTTTTTGAGTAATTCTTAATATTTTATTTTTTTTAAATATTTTATGAACATTTAAAACATTGCTGAATGAGTGAGCCAGGGGGCCTCATAAATAAATAATGAAATCTATATTGTATTGCGTATAGGTTGTGGGTTCGATTCCCACTCCAGGAAATGGATTTTTTAATTTTCTGGGTTTGGTAACATGACAAAGTGCGGCGTTGAGTTTCGCCACTCAGTACGCAATGCGTCAATTCGGCGGAAAGTGGGGAATGGAGTGTCTTAACACTAGATTCCCTCTGCCTACCCTGCTATATGCGGATACAGCGGGAAGCTATGTATATAAATCTATATTTTATGCATTTATATTTTTTAAAAGGACACCATTTTTGACAGAGTGGAATGTCTGACTGTAAACGCAATTAGTAGTGGGTTCGATTCTTACTTGGATAAATGATTATATTTAAATTGTCTCGTAATTGTCTCGAACATTGACGAACGGAGTGTCTTGACACTAAGTTCTCCCTAACTACCCTTTTTTAAAGCATCAGGCTTTTTTTATTTCACTATCATCCATCACTAACAGGGTTATTTATATAGTTATTATTTATAATTTGTCACACACTCACCCTCGTCTATAAATTACGTGAGGACACGATCAATCAAGTCGAAACTATTTTAAATAATAGCTTCAAATTGGATACTTCATTAAATATTTTGTTATATTAAAAAAAAAACTTTACGCTTTTTACTGAATAATAGAAAAGTCAGAAAGAATATTATTATAATCCGCATAGCAGGATAGACGCCTGTCGTGACGCAGAGGCACAAGAGTGCGACTGTAAATGCGACAGGTTGTGGGTTCGATTCCCACTCTAGGAAATGAAATTTTTCATTTCCTGGGTTTGGTAACAAGGCAAAGCGCGGCGTAGAGTTCCGCCACTCAGCACGCAATGACTCAATTCGGCGGAAAGTAGGGAAGAGAGTGTCTAAGCACTATGTTCCCTCTGCCTGCCCTGCTATATGCGGGATACAGCGTGAAGCTATTTATGTATGTAGGATAGACAGAGGGAACCTAACAACCTAGTGTTAAAATACTCCGTACTCTTAAGATTTACGTTTCCGACTTTCCTCCGAATTGAGGTATTGCGTGCTGAGTGGCTGAACTCAACGCCGCGTTTTAAATAATAGCTTTAAATTGGGCACTTCATTAAATATTTTGTTGCATGCTTTTTACTGACAGACAGAGAACAATCATGATGGTCTCTGGTTATGGGTGTACACACCCATAAAAGAAACATTACAAATAAAATATATAAAGAAAAGAAAAGAAATTCGGCGGAAAGCGGGGAACGGAATTGTTGAAAGAGAATGGGGTGTCTTAACACTAGGTTCTCTGGTTCCTGCTGCCTACCCTGCTATATGGGGGTTACAGTCTAAGTTAAAAAAAAAGAAATAAACGTAAAGCAGCAATTTCTTCCAGGAGAAAGACACTCCACTCTCACCTTCCACCCGAAATCGAGACATTGCGGGTTCGTGAGAGGAACTCAATTCTTCGCCTTGTGTGAACCCGAGTAGCTATTGTTATGACACTCCGTTCTCTGTAACATTTTCGGAGTAACGGAACTCAACGCCGCGATTTGCCTTGTTACCAGAACGAGGAAATGAAAATACTAAATATTATTTAATATTTACATTTCATGGAGTAGGAATCGAACGAACAATCTGTCGCGTTTTTACAGTCGCTAGCTTGGGCCTCAGGGTTAGAGTCTTAATAATATGTCTCTATATTTATATATACTTACTGAAATTCAAGCGAAAATCCTTAAACATCCACAAAATTACCTGAAAAGCGAAAAAAAGAACATTAGAAAAGGAACTAATGCATTGACCTAACGTAAAGTGAACGAATAAACAAACGGCCTATTCCGGTAGCAAAAAAGAAAAACAATAAATTTTGTTAAGACGCCGGTAAAAACTAAAACACTAGACGTAAAGCTCGCTACTCACGAGCTTTTTGATAGAAAAAATAGTAAAATTTCCAATATATTTTGCTAGAATGATCTATTTTAGTGAACAATTTCTCTTTCAAAGTATGTTATTAGTGACATAATTCTCTGTTTTGTGTTTCTCTTACATTACTTGAAAATAAATATATTTATTTTTTTGATATTTTATGGTGTTAATTAATCACACACTTAGGAAACGAAGTTTCATATGTATTTTTTTTAATGTTTTTCGCTTTATTTTAAAAACTGTATTTAATTATAGTTTTAAGTAACGGAAATTTGAAAAAATATACGTAAAAAAGATTTTTTTATTAAAAAGTATAGACCATTTCTTTGTAGAGCATAAATAATACTATTGAATGAATAAATAGTTTAAATATCTTCTCTAAAACCAACATGTCATTATATGTTGTATTTTTGTTTGGTGGTAGGAGGTTCGTCCTCCGTCTGGCTCGCGACCACTATCATGTCAAAGACGAACCGCCAAATATCTTATGATGTGTTCCGGTTCGATGGCATGTAAGCCAGGTTTTCCCCTTTCCCACCCATCCTTTCCCCAAAATGTAGTGGTTCCGATAGCGGACTACTATATTGTCCTCCCCTTCCATCTGTATCCTCTAGGTTGGCAATGCATCTACAACGCCTCTGGTGTTGTAGATGTTCATGGGCGAAGGTAACCACTTACCATCAGGTGGTCCTTCTGCTCGTTTGCCATCAGTTATCCATAAAAAAAAAAAAAAAAAAAAATTGTGAATGTATATGTTTTTCGTCTTTTTTTTTTCGATGAATCAATTCTATATCAATTTTGAAATTCTATATGAAATTTTTATAACACTTAATGTTACCTCTAATCTCATTTACCAAATAAAGCAATAACTATTAAAATTCAAATTAGAAACATATATAGGAATAATAATGGAAATATTTACACGGAAAAAAAATATACGAGTCCCAGTCGAACAACATAATACAAAAAACAAACTTTCATACAAATATTCACACATAAAATTCACATCATAATCAAACCTGTAACCACCGTCACAATTTAACCAGAAAACCAATACCACACTAGCTATAGTTTATCTAAAAAGTATAAACCAAGTACCATTGAATGGCGGCTCACTAATTAACCTTCGTTCCGTAACGCATAAATCGAGCAAAACTGTACATTCCTCTTCGTTACTGGCCTATTTTTTTCGGAAATCTGTACTGCTGTCTTTAATTTATTATCTTTGCCTGGAATTTTAGTTTTATTTTGCTTATTATGCTATTGATGTATTAGAAGACAATGTGGGACGGTAACTGAAAACATGGTGGTTGTGAATTCGATTCCTATTGGGGGTAATAATTATAAATATAATTATTTGCCAGAGCGAATGAAACAAATTTATATAAATCAGTTTTATTTCTTCGCTTTGGTAACACAACGTTAAGTTTTGCCACTCAACACACAACTTTGGGTGGAAAGCGAAAAAGGGAGTGTTTTTACACTGTTTTGTGTATCAGTGCTGTTCCGTTATACTGACTTTGAAACAAGCCATCAACAATTCTACTAACATAATAAATGCGAAAGTTTGTAGATATTTATTACTCTTTGACACAGAAACTACTGAACAACTCTAGATGAAACTTTACAGCAATATAACTTATAGATGAGAATAACAGACAATTTTGAAAGACTTTTTGCCATTCGGTCATAATATAAAAAGTACAAGTCAAAATATAAAAATTTTTATGGTACAAGTACACTTTAATAATACCTATTTTCATGTATTTACGTTTTTACCCGCATAGCAGGATAATCAGAAAAAACTTAATGGAAAGATACGTGATTCTCCACTTTCCGTCCAATTTCATGACATTGTATGTTAAATGGCGGAACTCAACGCCGCGTTTTGCCTAACCAAAGCGAAAAAATGAAAATATTTTAAGCATGATTACTATCTTGAAGCAAAATCGAATCCACAACCAATTTTTTCATTACGTTTGCAATCAGCAGTTTCACCACCACTTCTTTATCTTCTTCTTCTTCGTGTCAATGAATTAGATGTCTAAATGATGTTTTGCCAGTGCGTAGCCACTTTGACTGCATCATATGTTGCCTCAATAAGATCGTTGTTTGAGCAGGTCGTTGTTTGGTGGTAGGAGGTTCGTCCTCTTTCTGGCTCGCAACCACTGTCATGTCAAAGACGAACCGTGAAATATTTTATGATGTGTTCTGGTTCGATGGCATGTAAGCCAAGTTTTCCCCTTTCCCTCCCATCTTTTCCCCAAAATGTGGTGGTTCCGATAGCGGAGTACTACATAATCCTCTCCTTTTATCTATGTCCTCTAGGTTGGCAACGCATCTACAACATCTCTGTTGTTGTAGATGTTCATGGGCGACGGTAACCACTTACCATGAGGTGGTCCTTCTGCTGATTTGCCATCCGTTATCCATAAAAAAAAAGGTAAATGGGCAGTTGGGACAGGCAAGCAAGTGGCCACGATGGCTTCAATATTATTTTTTTTTATTATACACACCTTAAATAAATTCATTATAAAAACTAAAGATACAGTAACTTTTTACCGCAACCCCGACGGGTGCAATCAAGAACATCGCTTTCGTTCTAGGCGTCTTCACGACCAATTAGCCTCGACATCGCGCCGCATAAATTGTTTCAAACGACTCCTATATAGCCTGTATTGCTTAAATGAAGATGAAAAAATAATCGATGGCAAAAATAAGCTTTTCCTTTGTTATAATGATTTGTGTAGGTTCAAATTTCTAATATTGTATTACTAAATTCAAGAAAGATGAAAGATGATGAAAGAAAAGTTTATTACCCAACATTCTTCGAACTGTTTACTTCATTCTATGAAGTAAACAGTTCGAAGAATGTTGGGTAGTGAGAGAGTGTTTAGTGTCCAGACACTCTGTTCTCTATTTTCCTCCTTTGTAGGTCAAAGGATTTAATAATATTGCGTGTTGAGTGGCGGAACTCAACACCAAGCCTAAATTGTTAAATTAGGATAAATAAATTATTATAAGTGTTACTATTTTATATTGAAGCATATCTTGCATTTAGTGAATTTGTAGCATATTTTGCGAAACCATATATATTAATAAGCCTCTGTCTAAATCTTTTGCCTTGTACCAAGCCCAGGAAATGGAATTTTCCATGGATTGGGAATCGAACTCACAACCTGTCGCGTTTACAGTCGCACGCTTGTGCCATTGCGCCACGTCAGGCTTTAATTACGAAGAAATGAAATAAAAAAATGTCATTCTTCTGAGTGACTCGAACCCACAACCAATTTCGTTTACAACCAAACACTTTTCCACTGTACTACCAAGGCCTTATTATTACTTTAAATTGCAACGAATTCCATCATTTCAAGCTCACACGCTTCCAACAATGCTGTATTATCACCATATCATGATTCAACTAACAATATGAATGAAACACAAAACAGCACAAACGAGCGCAAAGTGCAACTTTGCAAGTTGTGTCAATTGAATGCAGCTAGAATCTTAATCGTCTAACTAATCACGTATGGTTGCGGATGCTGTAGCCTTAAGAATTGGAAATTATTGCGAATTCTGAATTTAATTATTTTTGTATTATTTTTAGGTTTACTATCTTTTGTAGAGTGGAGAATAGGAAAAATTAAGCATAACTTAGCTTTGTTAGAGGTTGTGTGTTGGCAAAAATATATAACAAAGAGAATTTAGTGTTAAGACACTCTATTCCCGCTTTCTACCTGAAATCCAGACACTAAGTGTTAAGTGGTGGAACTCAACGCTGCATTTTGTCTCACCACAGTGGATACATGAAAAATAATTTAAAATAGAATAATTATATTCGTCAAATTTATCACGCATGGTTGCAAATGCTGTAGCCTTAAGATTAGAAAGAGATTGTGAATCGCGGATTTGATTATTTTTATATTGTTTTATAGGTCTCTCTTTTGTAGAATGGGGTAAAAAAGTGAGTGAAAAGACACTCTGTGTGTGTTCTTTAGAAATAGAGAATATTCTTCAATAAAAATTAAGTATACATTTATTACTTTTTAAAAGTAATATTTAAGAACAGGGTTTTCTGCTTGCTCTATAACTATTGGTAAATGCATTAATTAAAAAATACTTGACTGAATACAATCCTTTTTTGTCAAAATGTTCTTTGTAATAATTGTAAGATAGTCAAGCTTTGTTATTCAACTATTAAAGCCTACAACAGGTAAAGTCGCTAATGACTAAAATATAAAATATAAAGATATTAACAAAAAGGAATTCTGACTACTAGTAAAAAGCACCAAAAAGTAACATTACTACGAATAACTCATAAACTAAAAACCAAATCTTAACTAAATTTAAACAGTAATATATATGAAGCACTTGCTATCATATTAAAAAAATAATTATCAAAATTGATTTACCCTGTAAAAAATTATGCGGTAGGACATATTAAAAATGCAATCAAATTGAAATATACTTCCTTTTTTTTAAGTCAGTTAACAACAGGCTTTGATAAGCTCAAAATGATCTCAAATTATTAATATTTCTTCTAATGTAAATATCCAAAGAAATCATGCCATAAACGCAAAGACAACATAATCTCATGATCTCTACATCCGGCAGTTTGTATGGAAATTGGGTGCATTATCAAATTAGCGTACAGTAGTGTATTAATTATTATGTACATAGTAATATTCTATGTACAATGTGTTTGAACGTGATGAATTAACTATATAAAGGTATTTACTAACATATGGGTATATGATAGAATGCAGTGTGACATGTGTAATGTAGAGGTAGTAGATTGTAGTGGGTTCCATTCCCACTTTGAGGAATGATTGTTAAAATTTTCCTGCTTTAGATATACTGTCGCGTTGACCTAATGCGCGGCGTTAAATTCCGTCATTCAATATCAAGTTACAAAATTGAGCATAAAAGGTGCAGAATTGATCTTAGCATTGAAAAAAGCACGCTATGTAAAAAAAGCGTGAAGCTCTTATCATCTTAAAGTTTTTCTATGAATATAACATCACGCTGTATCCCGCATATAGCAGGGTAGGCAGTGGAAACCTGAGAACCTAGTTAAAACACTCCGTTCTCCACTTTCCACCGAATTGAAACATTGCGTGCTGAGTGGCGGAACTCAACGCTGCGCTTTGCCTTGTTACCAAACCCATACACTTACATACAGCTATATATACATATTTTGAAAGGTAAAACATTCTATTACTGCGATCAGGTTATAAGATAACATTCATATGAACATACAGATATGTGAACGAGTACGATATTGATTCCCTTATTAATCTGCAGAATATAGGGGCGGTTCGCTAATTTCCTTGGGACCATCCCTCGCGTATTATATTCTTTCTTTGTGACATTTAATCAAGTTAATATGAATGGGAGGAATGATGAAATGTATGTGGTATAGATACTAAGTTATGTTTTTGATAGACTTAGTATTGAATTTAATTGAATATAGGTTTTTTTAGGAGCTTCACACTCTTGACTGCATA
Source organism: Philaethria dido (assembly GCA_033558755.1). Lineage (NCBI taxonomy): Eukaryota > Metazoa > Arthropoda > Insecta > Lepidoptera > Nymphalidae > Philaethria > Philaethria dido. Next base: position 29,254 of record JAKGSA010000913.1, read on the forward strand.
TTAGGGTAATCTGAAACATAGTGCTAAGACACTCCGTTCCCTACTTTTGGCCCAAATTCGAGAAGCAACGTGCTGAGTGGTGGAACTTGACGTTGCACTCTATCTTATCAGAGCGATGATATGAAAATAATTTAAATATAATTATTCACCGATTGGAAACGACCACACAACATTTTTTTTTTTTTAATTTCACGCTGTATCCCGCATATAGCGGGGTAGGTAGAGGGAACCAGAGAACCTAGTGTTAAGACATTTCATTCTCTTTCAACATTTCCGTTTCCCACTTTCAGCCAAATTAAGGCATTGCGTGTTGAGTGGCGGAACTCAACACCGCGATTTGCCTTGTTACCAAACCCAAGAAATGAAAACACAACATTTATGAAAGCATTTAATTCAATATTTTTAACTACGATAACTTATATGTTTTCAATTTTTTCAGTTTCACTATTTATACGGCCTAAAAGGCAAGTCAAAGTGAACTTAGAATCAAAACTCCCCGTTCTCCTCTTTCCATTTGAATTTGAAACATTGTGAGTTAAATGGCGGAACTCAACGCCGCGCTTTGCTTTTTAGACATTAAATTTCATCAAAAACATTTCGTTCATTTCTCTTTTTCATATAAAAATACATTTTAGTACACGAACACTTCAAACTCTAGTTTATAGTAAGTAATATTTACAAAATATAGTTACTTTGGATAATGTAATTAAACATACGGGGATTTAATGGCTTGACAGTAATCTTATGGCGTACAGTTTAGAAGTTGGGATCATCCTGTGTAATCAGCTACCGCGTGGATTTATCAATTTATACTATCTATTTATGTAAGCTTATATAGAGTCCTAAAATATGAAATTGTTGTTAAGTAAATAGAATCTAGTGATCGATCGTGGCACAGAGGCAAAAGCGTGAGACTGTAAATGCGACAGCTTGTGGGCTCGATTCCCACTCCTGGAAATGTAAAAATTTAATATTTTGATTTTCTGGGTTTGGTAACAAGGCAAAGCGGGGCGTTAAGTTCCTTCACTCAGTGCGTAATGCCTCAATTCGGCAGAAAGTATGAAACGGAGTGTCTTAACACTAGGCTCTCAGGTTCCCTCTGTCAACCCTGCTATGTACGGGATACAGCGTGAAGCTAAAAAAAAGAAGAAACTGTCTATTTATATAGGCTTATATAACGCGTCGATGGGGACACTAGTATATATAAATAAGAAATATCAAGCTTATCAAAAATCAAACAACTAACAAAACTTGGCTTGTCATCACGTAATAACAATTTTTGTACCCTCCATACATGTAATATAAGCTAAATTACAATCATTTGCTGTTAACAATGAAACGAAACTATTTAACTTTCATACAAACCCAGTAGGGTACAATTGTTCTGGCGAGGTCGCATTTTGGAAATAACCTAACGTCTGACAACAAAGCCGACCCTTATACGAAGAACATTATAAAAAGAACCCCTTATTTATAATGTTACAATTTTAATGATTTTGTTCAGTGTGAGAAAGCGAGGATATGAATTTGGTATATATTTTTCAATTTTATATATATTTTAAAAATTTTGAGACCATTATGGGTCACTGGGACAGCGTCTTACTGTATATCCAATAGGCTATGAGATTTATATTCTTAAAAGTAATTAAATTAAAATATTTAAATATCTCTACTATAACGCCTGTCGTGGCGCAGAGGCACAAGCGTGCGACTGTAAACGCAACAGGTTGTGGGTTCGATTCCCACTCCAGGAAATGGAATTTTCTATTTCCTGGGTTTGGTCGTTACCAAAAAGTCGTAAGGCAAAGCGCGTCGTAAGGCAAAGCGCGGCGTTGAGTTCCGCCACTCAGCCCGCAAAGCCACAATTCGGCGGAAAGTGGGGAACGGAGTGTTTTGACACTAGTCTCTGACTACTTAGCATACATAAAGCTGATTTTTTTTTTATTTATAATGTTAAAACTTTAATAATTTTGCACGCTATATAATCGTCCAGTATGATAAAACTAGGAAACCATTTTGGTATATATTGTTCAATTTTATGTATATTTAAGGCCATCGTGGTGCAACTAGACAGCGTTAGACTCCGTTCTAGTAAGACAAAGCGCGATGTTAAGTTCCGCCACTCAATTGGCTGTCTCCAATTCAGGTGAAAAGTAAAGATCGGAGAGTCTTGACTTTAGGTTCGATGAGATAAGAAGACGTTTATAATTTGAAAATGTCTACAATTTTTTTTCCAAATATGAAATGAATGTTGTTGGTCTTACTGGCTCTTACAGTAACCTTGTGTGAAGATAACAGGACAATGTTTTGATGTTACAAACACTACATAGCTTCTTGAGAAGGCGTCGTCGCTCATACGAGCGTGTCCCTGTGGGACTCCAACCTCATAGCAGCTGCCGTGGAACAAGCTGGACATTCCTACCAGCTTGAGCTTTTGGCTAGTCATTAACTATCGCATACGGGCAATAACCTTTACGATTTTTTATTAATTGATTTGACTTTTTTTATTTTATTCAATCGTACTAATATTATAAATACAAGAATTTTTTAAGATGTTACTTACTTTTTCACGCAAAAACTACTGAATAAGTCTAAAACCGAATATTTTATTTATATTATAGATATACAAAGACATACACATAGATTACAATTAATAAAGATTTTGTATAATATGGCCATAATATAACAATAAATATTAGTTATATATACATACAAATATATTAAAAATCAACAAACAGCAGTTATCACCTCAAACTAGTGATGTGCCAAAAATTAATACATCGTCGACTGTCCGCCACATTAAGCTGACATAGTGGCTATGATGGATGGCCATCTCTACAAATGGGGACCTATTGAACGGGACTCGTTATTGTGTTAAAATCAATTTGGCTTATCCCTGATGCTTAATAGTAACATGCTTTGCTAGTTATCGATGAAATAAAAATCATATTACTGTTAGTATAGTGGTAGTGTGTTTGATTTCCGTTTGGTGAAATGTCTCAAATTTGGGCAGAGAGAGGAGAACGGAGTGTCTTTACGTTAGGTTATCTCTATCTACCGTGATATGCGGGACAGAGTGTGAAGCTGAAAAAAAAATACGTCTGTTGCTTTCTAGAATATTACATTAGCTAATCAACATCTTCGTTTTTAATTATATATAAATAATATACATCTTTTTACTATTAATGTAGTTTTCTCTTCAAATATAGGATAACCCGAAGTTACGTCGAACGACTCGTACGAGTTACACCAAAGAAGTAAAACTTCTTATGTGCAAACATAAGTATACACACGCGTTTTTTATTGTAAATATCAGCGAAAATTATATCTCTATCTGTCTCACTCTCTCCTACATTCTCTCTTCTTTTTTTTAGTATGTCGCTGTTTCGTTACATCGAAATTCAAAGCAAATTTGCCATCACTAAATAACCAACGCCTACAGATGTCCAAGTTTCACCCCACGTGTGTACATGCTGTAACAAAAGTCACAACCCCAATGCTTTGCTAATGTGACAGGGTTTTTTTCATTTTAGACTTTTTGTAAAGAGTCCGGTTCCGTTATAATAGGGATATTTGGTTGGTTTGAGGCGGGTGTACTGTTAAATGGTAATTTAGGATGTTAATTTGATCCTGGATAGGGTAGGGAGTTCGATTTGTATGGAAAGAGATAATAGCTAAAAAATAAGCTTTTGTGAAAAAATGAGCAAAATTAGAAAAGTCATGAATAAAAAAATAATTAGAAATAAAAAAACGTGGGGTATATGGTGTTAATAGTTTACTTAAAAACGTTTTTTTTGTTTTTAATTCACATTAACATTTTTTTTTTTTTGGATTTTAATTAATCTTTGCGTGTGTGTGTGTGTGTGTGTGCGTGCGTGTTTTTTAGTTTTTTTATTTGGATTTCTTATAAAAGCGTATTTATGTAGTTTTTTAATCTATTTTTTTTCATATGCAACCAGTGAAGTCAGATCATTGAAAAGTACGCAAAAAATCAAATTAATCCGACACTGCAAAGGCGGTCAAAATCACGTGTTTGCAGACGTCAGACGCTATCTTACTACGGCAATGTTTTCTATCATAATTGTAATTGTAAAATAACAGAAACAATACGAACCATCGCCACATTTCCATCGGAACGCTTCTAAAAGCGTCCGGAATGAGGTTATTAAAGAAATCTCATAGCTCTCAGAAGCCATTTGTTAAGGTAGGTATAGACAAGCGTCAAGAAAACAATTATTATAAATTTGAACCATAGACTTTAAATATGAAATTATCCTATTAATATTATGTTCGAATTTCATTAAGGTAATACTTCTAGAATCAAAAAATAATTGTTGTCTCTAGCTTAATTATTCTGATGAATAATATACCAAAAAAGGTTGCTATATATTTTTACCTTCAAGCTGTATCCTGCACATAGTAGGGTAGGAGAGGTAATCTGCGAACCTTGTGTTAAGACACTCTGTTCTCTTATGATCCGTTCCCCAGCTTGCAATGTCTCAATTCGGTGGAACGTGGGGAACGGAGTGTCTTAACACTAAGTTCCCTCTGCCCTGCTATATGCGGGATACAGTGTGAAGCTATGTATGTATGTATGTACGAGTATGTATGTATGTTTAAAAGTTCTCGAAGTAAAAAAATAACTCTCGTGAACACTCAGCCTAACGTAACAATAACAAGACGTCTACATTTATCAAGTCTATTATTGCATTTTTCCTAATCGGTTTATTTAAACATTAGTAGAATGGATTTGGATGGAGTTTACACGACGCGGCTTCTTGAGAATGTTTCATGGTAAAATAAATAGAAGGAATCATTTAAATACATTTTAAATACATATTAGACGAGATAATTATTGTCATTTTATGGTAAAAATACATAACATTATAAATAAAATAAATTATAATTTGTAATCTATGTGCTATTTTGATGCACAAGTTATGTTAGTGAAAAGTTTCATCTAGATACGTTTAGTGGTTTTTGCGTGAAAGAGTAATCATTCCCTCTGACTTTTTCCTTTAAATAAGTTTTAACGACAAAGAAAATCGATTTTTAACTCAAATAAAATACATTAATAAGTAAAATTTTTAAGAATAACTCAAAAATTATTCATCAGATCTTAGCTAAATACAAACGGGACTACTTTAAAAGTTCTAGTTATCATATAAAAAGGTATCAAAATTTGTTCACCGAGTATAAAGTTCTGCGGTAATACAAATAAAAAAATACAGTCGATCCTCCTACGTTTTTATAAATTGATTAAAAATAATAAATATCTATTGTCTTTTCTAAGCAGAACTGCTTTCCTCACCGGTGGTAGCTTCTGTTAGGACTGACATCTTTTTGTCAATTGACGATTCGATATTGCTTGTAATAGCCTATTTGAATAAAGCGTATTTAGATTTAGAAATTGATTCCTATATATAATGTAAATAAATATAGAGAATGTTTACTTTTAGTATTATCGTAACGATTGACTTACAATATTGGAGGAATGAACAAGCAAAGGCAATATTTGACTGTATATACATGTATATATATACGAGTACATACGTATGTGGATCCATTCCACTAAGGGGAAATATAACACATAAAAATATTTTTATTTTCACACTCTGGTAAGATAAAGCGCGGCGTTGAGTTCCGTCACTCAATACAATGTCTCAAAATTGAGCGGAAAAGAAAGAGGTGAAAGTAAAGTCTGAACACTAGAAATAGCAGCCTATATGTAAAAAAGCGTGAAGTTTCTATAATCTTAAAGTTTCTATATAAATGTGTTATGGAATATTATTATCATGACTACAACTTATTTTTTTGTATAATATTAATCTTTTTTTTTAATATTTCAAGATAGTACTAAGAGAGTAAACATGTAAGCGATGGTGTGTTTCCATTGACGATAGCAGATTTTGTTGTGTAAATTTAAATATTATTTAACTGTGATTAATTTTTTTACAAAAAGGCAATAATATATAATAAGTAGTGTAGTTTATAAATATAATATAAAAAGTAATGATATTTTCAGTAAAATTAATAATTTAATATGTCCCACTAATATTGTAAGTGTGAAAGCTTGTAAAGATGGATATTTATGACTGTTTTACTGCTGAATATACTGAATGTACAAAAACTACTAAATAGATCTAGATGAAACTTTATAGTAATATAGTTTATATATCAGAATAACACATAGCCGTAACCGTTTATAAAAATAATGTGTAATTTTGCCATAATATTTTTTTTTTCGAATGTGTAGTATGCTGTTGGCCTATTGGCCTCGACAGCGTCACTGGAATTTGTGGGGGGGAGAGCTTGAAGAGCTCTGACCCTGGCTTGGCCTCCTTGGGAGGAAGACCATCAACTTAGAACTGCAGTGTCACAATAAACCGATACGTTAACATGAACAGATTTACCGTTTTTATGTAATCGATATATTTTACATTTTTTTATATGTTTATAACAAAGTTAAAGTTTTAGATTCAAATTTTACTATGAAAGCTAAAATTGAAAAGCTGAAACAGATTTTTTTTTTCAATATAATTTTTTACAAAGTTTTTTTACTAAAAAAAGGAAAAATTTTGAAACTTTTATATACAAAAAATATACCCATAATACAACTTCTACAAAAAAAATCTAACCACGTCAAAAAATCCCGTACCAACCAACAATGGACACGCGCCACGCGTACTAAGGAGCCGTTCCCAAATATTTGTGATGCAGAATCATCTAAGGGAGTCTCGCGTAATATCGTGATGGATGACGGCGACTTGCTCTGTTTGCCATTGTTTTAACCGATTTGAATGAAAAGGGTGGTTGTGTTTAATAATTTACGTATAAAATAAGACAAAATAGATAGTCATTTCTACTTTATAGGTTTAGTCTAGAAAGTCAAAGATATCCCATATTCTCAGTTCCGCCCGAATTCTACACATTGCATGTTGAATGGCGGAACTTAACGCTGCACTTTTTCACTTATCGCGGGATCGGGTCGAGCGGGACAATAAAAATAATTTAAATATTTAATAAATTTTCATTCGCTCGAGTGGTATTGTATTTACAAACATTGCTTTTACCGTCAGATGTTATCCTATTGCGCCATAATGACCTTATAATAATGATCTAAGATTTTTTCTTCAGCTTTCACGCTTTTTCTCGCATAGCTGGGTCAGAGAAAACCTAGTATCGAGACACTCCGCTCTCCACTTTCATGTGAATTCTAGAATTCACTCCATCCATTCCATCAATAACATTGTTTCAAAAGTTTTGTTTAGCGGAAATTTTGTATTATACTGTTTAAAAAGCTCTTTATATTAGCTTTTTGGGAGCTTTTTTGATTATATGATAATTAAATTTAATTAAAATAGATGATTTTTACTATAAAATTAATATTTTAGAAAATAAATATTTAAATAATATATAAAAATACTTTTCTTTCCTTCAGTTTCACGTTTTATCCCGCTATTCAACGCTAAATTTCTAGAAATTTCGCATTGATTAGCGAAACTCAACGCCACGCTTAGTCTTGCAAATTTTTTCTCAATACTTTTCTCGAGTGAGAATCGAATCAGCTTCTCCCGTTTCCTATCAACCACTGTCCGACTGCACTACAGCTTTATTACAAACAATATTTATTAATTTAAATATCTATAAATAATTAAAAAGGGACATAAAGTAGTTTAGAACTGTATTTACAAAGGGCACATCAACATTTGTAATAATTTTTGCCATTTACGAACGAGTCTGGCAAGCGACAGCCTTTAGTGGCTCAGTTTATGCACCGCTGCTCGCCCCTATGCTATCATACTATGAATGTATGGTAGTCGCTCTATATAGCTCAAATTGTAATTTTTATTAGTAATATATTTTAGAGGGCATCTCAGTGTTTTAGTAAATGCGATTGGTTGTGGGTTCGATTCTCGCTCACGGGAATAATCATGTTTAAATTATTTCACGGCTTGGGCTGGATAAAGCGCAGCGTTGAGATTCGGTATTCAACATGTAATATCTCTATTTCAGGAGGAAGGTGAAAAACGGAATGTTTTAACACTAAGTTCTTTTTGAGAATTATAAATATCATGCGTGTTAAGTCACATATATATATATATATTTATGGTAAAAATCATCTATTATAATTATTAAATTAAATAAACACAATATCAAAAAAAGCTCTCAAAATAATTAGTCATTCTGATGTGATCCCATTTAAATTAAATTAAGATTTACATACATAAATAGCTTCACGCTGTATCCCGCATATAGCAGGGTAGGCAGAGGGAACCTAGTGTGTTAATACACTCCGTTCCCCACTTTCCGCCGAATTGATGCTGCATTGCGTGCTGAGTGGCGGAACTCAATGCCGCGTTTTGCCTTGTTACCAAACACAGGAAATGAAAAATGTTATTACCTGGAGTGGGAATCGAACCCACAACCTGTCGCGTTTACAGTCGCACGCTTGTGCCTCTGCGCCACGACAGGTGTTAAGGTGGTAAGTTAAGATTTGACGAGTTCATGAGTTAGTCGTAATAACTGTTTTTTAGTGCATTTTCTTTTTTAATCGGTTTTCCTTTTTTATTAAAATCTTTATTAGATAAAATTTAAAAACAAAAAAGACTAAATCTAAGTATCGACATGCTAGTACACAATAGTAGCGCCTGCATTCATGCGTGTAGATATCATTGTACGGAGCACACTGGCTGTGCTCGTAACTGCTAACTGCTACAGTATAACATTGTTTCAAAAGTTTTGTTTAGCGGAAATTTTGTATTATACTGTTTAAAAAGCTCTTTATATTAGCTTTTTGGGAGCTTTTTTGATGATGTGATAATTGAATTTAATTATAATAGATGATTTTTACTATAAAATCAATATTGTAGAAAAGAAATATATATAATATATAAAAATATTTTTCTTTCCTTCCGTTTCACGTTTTATCTCGCATAGCAGTAGGGTAGTCAGAGATACTTTTTTTTGTCTTTTTTTTTCAACTTCACGCTGTATCCCATTCACTGCATTCCGCCCGAATTTCAGACATTGCGTGTTAAGAGGTGGAACTCAACACCATGCTTTCTTTCACCAGAGCAGTGATATAAATATTATCATTCACCGAATTGGAAACCGAACCCACACCCCATCACGTTTCTGTCGCTGTCCTGCATCACAATGGCTTCTCTATTATAAAATAAATTTTAACAAACGTATGATTTTCCAATAGATAGTTTTTTGGGTTACATTGATACGCTCGTATGGAACAGCGACCGCGAATGAAATCGTCATGCAAATATCAATTTTGTGGTATATTTCGATCAATTGTTATATTTAATATCAAAAAATCAGTGAGTAACTGTAATTTGGCGTGATATATGATACTAGCTGTTATCCGCGGTTTCGCTCGCATTCAATGGCAGTCCATATTACATACTATAGAGTATAAAGCATATATACTACAATACTTCAAATTAACTTCATAAACAATTATGTCGGTCAAAAGATCTTATTTAAAAAAAAAAGTATTTTGGTAATAGTAGTTAAATGTCCTTTTAATTACCTCCAAGAATATTTGTACAAAGTTTCATGACAATCGGTTCAGTAGTTTTGGCATAGCAAACAAACAAACATTGATATTTATAATATTTGTAGCGATGTCCTTATAAGGTTAAGGTTTATGAACGGATGTTTGTTACTCTTTCACGCAAAAACTACTGAACGGATTTAGTTGTAACTTTATAGAAATATAAATATAAATAATTAGAACAATGTATAGCCTACAATTTATAAAAAAAACTAATGAGCATTAAATTTTAATGGTATCAATTTTTTTCATGGTTCTGCTCTACTATGATAAAGCGCGACGTTGAGTTTCGCCTCTTATCACGTAGTGTCTTTAAAGTTTCGGCGGAAAGTGGCAGACGGAGTGTCTTAGACACTAGGTTTTCTCTGTCTATATGCAAGATAACCTGCTTTTTTTAACATCAAAAATAGATTTTTTTTAAACTTCACGCTGTATCCCGCATATAGCGGGGTAGGCAGAGGGAACCAGAGAACCTAGTGTTAAGACACTCATTCTCTTTCAACATTTCCGTTCCCCACTTTCCGCGAAATTGAGCCATTGCGTGTTAAGTGGCGGAACTCAACGCCGCGCTTTGCCTTGTTACCAAACCCAAGAAATGAAAATACTACATTTTACATTTCCTGGAGTGGGAATCGAACCCACAACCTGTCGCGTTTACAGTCGCACGCCTGTGCCTCTGCGCCACGACAGGCGTTATAGATTAAATTCTCAATTCAACTGTATTTTTATGTGTGCTACCAAGGTAGTCCTATTTAAATTTAGTTAAGACCTGACAAATAGTTTATGAGTTACTCGTAATAATTTTAAAATCCCAACTATTATTCGTCCCAATCTTTTCACGTATCAATATATCGGAAATAAATACGCCTTTTTCTGTTTTTGTTAAGAAAAAATAATTTTCCGTTGCATAAGTTGAATGTATACAACAAACAATGATATAAATACACGCGAGAAGAAAAGGCATTTATGTGTCGATGTACACGTAGATATGAATGTGTCATTTTAAGTGGAAATACTTGACACAATCGAGTGAAATAGAGAGTTATGTACGATATGGTAAGCTTTTCGTCACATTGCAGGGTAGTTAGAGAGAACGTAGTGTCAAGTCACTCCGTTTCCCGCTTTTAGCTTTAAATAGAAACCGTGAGTGGCTGAACTTAATACCGTGCTTTGCCTTGTAAATAATATCTTTTACCCGTTTATACAGAGAACGTGCGTCTGTAAACGCGACAGGTTGTGTGTTCGATTCCCACTCTAGGAAATGTAAAGTTTAGTATTTTTCATTTCCTGGGTTTGGTAACAAGGCAAAGCGCGGCGTTGAGTTCCACCACTCAGCACGCCATGCCTCAATGTCGTCAGAAAGTGGGGAACGGAATTGTTCAAAGAGAACGGAGTGTCTTAACACTAGGATCTCAACCCCCTGTCTACCCTACTATATGCGGAATACAGCGTGAAGTTAAAAAAAAACTATTTTGTTTTCATTTTTCAAATCACTTATTCAAAGTTACCAGGTCAAGTGTTATATTTGATTGACGTTTTTATAGGTTGTTTTTCACTAAAGTGAGTTTCAGGCTTTAGATATAGTAGCAGAAGTAGGTCACGGTGAAGCGAGTTAGACTACTTATATTTTTATAAAAATATATATATATTATTTATGTCAACTGAGGTACAGTTAAGCTATGTTCATATATGTCAGTAACGAGGTGTCCATACAACACGATTCCCACCGGCTTGCTTAAATTTTTAGAATAAAAGCATAACACCTAAAAAGAAGGTCGCGAGGAAAATGTGGAGCTCAAATTGTAATTGAGTTTGATAAAATTATGAAATTACTAAATACCTTCACATCCTATACCGGCTTCTCAAAACATTAACGGCTTCCTTAAATATATGTTCTCTTCTATATTATTTATATATATGTATGTCTATGTTATATTTTTATATGTTAATTTATATATTCAATATAAATATATTATAGATGTCTTGCGGCTCTTAAGTAATTATTATTATTATTTTTTTATTGCGCTGAACTTTAATCCCGCTACCTATTACGCTTCCACTTTCACAGGTTGACTGGAAGAGATCTCTTCTAGAGATAAGTCCACCTATGTCGACATCCAGTTCTCTAAAATTTACCGGTTTGCCTAACTAAAATTTTCACCCCTCCCTTCACCACTCTAGGATGTCATAATATTTCAATTATTTTCATTTCTCACAATGGCTTAGCACTAGATTATGTGAGTACATTGATATACTAAAAATTGAACCGACAACCAACTGCCCTTACAGTCAGATTTAGTCCTACCGCGCCGTGATGACTTTTTACTATTTAGTATTTTTTTTTCTGTTTATTGGCCCATAAATCAAATTACAATCGGCATACTACATGAATAACGATAAAATCACAACTCTTGTAGAAACTATTACATTTTTTTCTATGCAGACAGCATGCATTGATAATTATTACAAACAACACCTATGGCAACAAAAAAATAACAATAAACAATAAAAAAATACATATATAATATATATAATATTAAAGACAGGTACTATTAAGTTACAGTTTAAGTTACAAATCGTGCAAAGTGGAGTAGGTTGAGTAGGAAAGCAGACCCTGGCTAGCCGGGATAAATGCTAGGAAGAAGAAAAGAAGAAGAAGAAAAGAAAGTTAACAACAAAAAATTATTAGCTTATTTTTAACTTCACGCTATGTTCCCACACAGTAGGGTAAGCACAAAGAAACACTAGTACAGGAATACTCTATTCTCGACTTTCCGACCGAATTTGAGACATTATCTACTAAGTCGCGGAACTCAACGCCGCACTTTGTCCTACCGAGCAAAGAAATGAATGTCTATTGCTTAATATACTACTTTATGATTATGAAATGAAATAATAAATTATGTACGACGTTCCCGAGTGATCCACACCGAGCGGCGCCTTTGTCCAATAAAGAGACTCCCGCGCATGATTTATTGTTAGGTTAGCCATATTATATTCAGAATTCGGAAACCAAGTCATTATTTTTTATTTTTCTTAAACATTTTTGTTAAATTTGATAAATATTAATTAAAAATACTCATTCGAAACAAAACTAAAACAACATCACAAACATAAGTTAATTTATTCTGGCAGAGATTTGCTACAAGCAAAATAAGATCCCGTTTGCACACTCTGTTTAAATTTTAAAATTATTATAAATCGTTTTATTGTATTGATGTTGTGTGCAATAAAGTGTTTCTATCTATCTATCTAAAAATCAAAGCTGAATTAGATGAGAAGTGGAGCTTGGACATCTTATTTCGTTTTAACTATCTACCCTCTATGGTTTATCTGAGATAAATCTAAAATTAAGGCCATCGTGGCACAGTGGAATCATGTTTGACTGTAACAGTGTTTGGTTGTGGGTTCGATTGCCAATCGAGATTTTATTAAAATTATTTCCGTCCGTATAGTAGATTCTCCCTAACTACACTGCCATGCAAAATCAAGCGTGAAGTCGCTGCTTTGTTTCTATCATCTATGACTAATAATACCATAGTGTTCATAGAATTTATTCACGTTTTATTAAATCGTCACAATCCAAACGGATATTTGCTTCTGTCACAAAAAAAAAGCCTAACCTATCTCTAAAAACGTCATTCAAAATAAAAACATTTTAGAATTCTACATAGAAAAAACATTGTGGAGTCACGTATTTAAATATATTTTATATTGTTCACATACTCGTACATCAGGTACGCGAATATTTGTTGCCACAAGCTATTAAATAAATAAAGCCGCTCAGATCACAGTTCGATTGCTGACCAATAAATAGGTATTTATAGAAATAATGAAAAATATCTCGTTGCAGGAGTATTTTGTTAGTGGTATACTATTTTTTATTATGAGGAAGCTTTACAGGTATCCAGGACTCGGATGAGTTATGTGGGGTTTCTAAGCCGGTATGAAGGAATAGTGACTACCCACTAATACCTCATGGTGGTCCTTCTCATCCGCCACTAGCTACAGGAACTACCTCAAACTTCGATATACACTGACATCTGAGACTACAAGGAACTTCAAGGAGTCAAGGATGGTGAAACACTCTCGACGACCTGTTTGGAGTAATACGCGGGCAAGGCAACCAAGGCTTCCCCAAGCTGACTGTCTTCTGGCCGTACTAAGAAGGAAGGTGGCGATCATGTGCCGGCGTATTGCGGTGAATGGTGGATCAAATTATTGGCTTTGTATAATTTGGTATATACTTATACCTTTTCTCTCTTCCTATCTATGGCCACATAGTGAGAGGGTTAGCTTTCTGTAATTTATTCTTCCAATTGGCTCGTCATCGGTGACTGCATCCCCTCCTATATTTAGGTATAAGTACTTTTTATTTTAAATAGCCAATCCGAATGCTTGCTAGTTATATAAATTAGTCAAAATACTCAAACATTATGCATTCATAGAAAATATTCATCAGAAAATTCGAATAATACTACTACATATTTCCAATTTTCACAACCCAAAAACTACTTTCATTCAAAATTTTATATTCTATACAATAATTTTACACAACATTTATTTATGCTCTTCCAAATATTAAAACACGCTATAGAAACATCGTTCTGACATCGCATCTAGAACGCTTTCCGCTCCCACAATCAGTGTACCGTTGTTCAATCATGTAATGGAACTGTAGCTCGTTCTTTGGCGGATTTCATCAAATGCACCATTCATCGTAGTATTTACTAAAAAAACGTATTTGGAATATTTTTTACTTGTATTATCAGGAAACGCGTAATCTTTTAGTCTATTAACGTGTAGTGGGCCATTTGGATAATGAAGCGATTTGGTATTTTAAATAACGGTTTGGTGTTTCTGATTGGATAGGGGTCGTTTGGTTGTAAGCGTTCGTTATAAAACGGACTTGGTTTCCATCATTCTGAGAGATCTCATAATAGAACAGCGCAATATAGATTCTAAAAAGTTAAAAAAGTTAATTATTATTTCAAAAAATCTTAAGATTTATTCACCATATAAATATAGCTACTATTGTATAAATACAAGACTACAAATTATAATGCATTTCCAACATTAAAAATTAGTACATGGCAAGAGAGTTTTTTGTTGACCTTCGAGAACATGGTAACGATGATGCTGGAGGAAGGTCACGAAAAATTCATAGGGACCATGCCTGTCGATGAGGCAAAAGAAGTAGGCAGATATCATAGCGTTTGGGTCTCCTTGCTCTTTTACTACACCGCTAAGGATAAAGCGTGAAGCTAGTAAGTAAGTAAAAGTAAAAGATCCACGAACAAATAAATAATTAATGCACATAAAGAATAGAACAGCATTGCTACTACTCTATTACCACATCAATATAAAACTCTAATAAAATATTCCACGTATACTTTAAAATATTTCTCATGAAGAGAACCTGCGAGGAAATATGGTAGATTTTATTCACAGGAAAAAAAGCAAAACAACATTTCTAATAAATCAAAGGGAATTGTAAAACTCGTCTCCTCGTATAAAGCATATATTTTAAATTAGAGATGAAATTTGCAATGTATCCACGTAGAGGCGGTTTACATTATATCTGTACGAACTTCAATCAGACTGAAATTATATAGTGTTATTTTTTTTTTTTTTTGCCGGTGGTAGTTTTGTGTAGTACTGACAATACTGACATTTCAATGCTAATTAAGATTTCAAAAGTCCTTTAATAACCTATATACTCCAAATACATATTTACTTCAAATAGGCATTTCAAGTATTTTCGATTCTTTTTTTTAATTAGTCGAAACGCCTGTCGTGGCGCAGAGGTACGTACGACTGTAAACGGGTTGTGGGTTCGATTCCCAATCTAGAAAATGGAATTTTTCAATTTTCTGGGTTTGGTAACAATGCAAAGCGCGGCGTTGAGTTCCGCCACTCAGCGTGCAATGCCTCATTACGGCGGAAAGTGGGAAACGGAGTGTCTTAATACTAGGTTTCCTCTGCCCACCCTGCTATATGCGCGATACAGCGTGAAGCTATGTATGTATGTAAGAAGTCGATTATTCACCCTAATAGACTAACTTATTTACTCCTGGTTTGGAATTAATTATCAACTATACATATAATCCTTAAGAAGTTTGGTAGAATGTGATTGTTTAATTTACTTTAGATACGTATCGAGATACCTCTATTCCTACAAGTTATTGCAGGCTTAAGGAATATTAAAATAAGAGACCGGTTAGAGTAAGATTTTGGCATCGATACAAAGCTGAATATTCATATTGTAAAATGTATGTGTTACAAAATAACATGAGTATATTTTATTTTCTTACATCTATATATTACTAATATAAGTGAAGGAAAAACTTTGGGTCCCTTTTTACGAAAATTAAGAGAACCGAGGAGAATGAAACTTGGCACACTTATAGTTTGTATAGCGAAGGATTGCACAATGATTATATGTTTTAAAAAATAATGCATAAAAAATATATCAATTTAATAATATAAATGTTACTCACACGTCCATGGTTTGACATACTTGTTTATATATGATAAATGCATTGATAGACAACGCGTTGTTAACGCGTCAACGGAACTTTAGTCATTATAATTATGTCTCAGAATATATCTGTTTAAAAGTTCTAGAGCATTTAAAAATAGATACACAAGGTGAGTGGCAAAAAAGGTAGGAGAACTCTGTTGACGTCCGAGAAGACATTGGTAATGTTACTGGAGGTCATGTTAAAAATAAGACCCCAGGAAGGTCGCATACGAAGAGTTTGATGACTGTAGACGAAACAAAAGAGGTATGAAGGAACCAACACGTTTGGTGTGCCCTCTTTTGTACCCAACTTTTTAATTCTCGATTTAAACATATCGCACCTTTAGAACTATAGTGACCTATTTTAAAAGATCATGTTTTGGAAAATGTCAAATAAATAAAATTTGTACATTTAACTTTTTTGAAAAGAAATTATATTTTTATGTATATTCTTATTTTAATCAAAGTCAATAAAAATCGTTGTCCTAAGTCGTTTTGTGGCAAAAAATTAAAATCATATTTTTTTTGATTAAGTCCCTATAATTCTAAAGTTGCGATATATTTTTTATCTATAATTTGAATACATCAAGGAGCTATCATCAGAGAGACGTTTTATTATACAATTTCCTTACACAAATTTACTTACCTGGAAAAATCGCATTTAAATCGTTTAAACGGTACTTTGGCGAAAAGTCGCGAAGAAGCGATTTATCCTTATTTTATTTTAAAATAAAAATGAACGAGCTATCCCGTTAGTGGGCCAACTAAATATGATGACAAACGATCTAACAGTTAAACTTTAACTACATTCAAGAAACTCGCTTAATTTAATGTGGTCTGGAGTAACCGAGACGCATTTAGAATTTGAAATATTCAGGTAGGAGTGGAATTGGATTTCAGTTTTAAATTGTATAGTTATTTTTTTTTTAGGGTAAAAATAATAACATATATTTTTTTATGAAAATAATATATTAGTATGTTATATTGGAACAAAATAATATAGCAATCGATCCATCAAAATCTGCAGCAAGTGTTCGCATGACAAATGCATACATAATCTCTACCATCAAACGATACCATAGTGGGGAAATGATTTATCATATATTGTTTGCAGTTTTAGATTTTTAACCAATATCAAAAAAGACCTTTCTTTTCTATGTGTTACCGCATTTTACTGGGTGAACCAATTTTGATGTTTTTTTTTATATGATAGGTAGTGTTTCTGATGTGGACTACATTATAAGCTAGCTACATTATAAGCTCGCTAAACTAGCTATATATTTCAATTTAGTTAAGATCTGACGAGTAGTTTATGAGTTATTCGTAATAATTGTACTTTTTAGTGTATTTTCTTTTAATTTGGTTATCATTTTTTGTTATAATTATCTAAACTAAATTAGGTTGCAAAATTTCAGCTCCATGGAATGAAAGAAAGTGAGTCAAATTTATGTTGCAATTATTACTCGTAGCAAATATATAGACAATGCAAGTAAAAAAAAAAACTTTTAAAAGGCAAATTGTAGATTTTCCTTTGGAATTTATTAAAAATATATATATAAAAAAATTAAAAAGAAAGACAATCATGTAATTTTAATAGATTACTTTGTTAGGAAAAAAATTCAAGCCATCGTGGCGCAGTGAGACAACGTCTGACCGTAAATGCAATGGTTATAGATTCGATTCCCACGCAGCAAAATGATAATTGAATTGTTTTCTTTTCCTCGCCCTAGCGACAAAGCTAGAGTTCCATCACTTAAGTTGTAATATTACGAATTTGGGCTAAAGGAGAACGGGGTGACTTACCACTAAATCTCTATGCGGTATAAGCGTAAAAATTGGGACATTTTTTTTTTAATTAACGCTGTATCCCGCATATAGCAGGGTAGGCAGAGGGAACCAGAGAATCTAGTGTTAAGACACTCCATTCTCTTTCAACAATTCCGTTCCCCACTTTCCGCCAAATTGAGACATTGCGTGTTGAAAATTCAAAATTAATACATCATACAAATAAAATAACATAGCACCCAAGTTTATATAAAAAATTAAAATAGATTTCTCTAATTCTGTCAATTCAAAGCTTGGCATGAAGTGGACCGGATGTTTGGATCGCACACATTTTAAAATATACGTCTATTTTTGCATGCAGTTGAAATAGCTATATGTTTGTCGTGTGACTTTTGTGTTATTACTCTTAGTAATGATTTTCTCCATTATTTATTGTACATACATACTTACATAGTTTAACGCTGTATCCCGCATATAGCAGGTAGGCAGAGGGAACCTAGTGTTGAGACACTCCGTTCCCCACTTTCCGCCAAATTGAGGCATTGAGTGCTGAGTGGCGGAACTTTGCCTACATTTTTTATTGTCATAAAATATTTATTATTATTTATTCTTATTTCTCCGATCTGGTAAGATAAAGAACAGTATTGACTCCAAGTAACACTCAACATTTTGAATGCTAACGGATAGCTGAGAACGGAGTGTATTTTCACTAGGTTGTCTATTTCCCTTGGTATAAGGAATAAAGCGTGAAGCTGCTATATTATAATGCGAAATTTGATATAGAATTTATTCTTATAGACCACAGCATGATTTGAGGACATCGTGGCGCAGTGGAACAGTATTTGACTGTAAACGCGATTATTCTGGTTTTGATCTCCACTAGAGGGGATGATTATATTGAAATCATTTTCATTTCTGGTAAGACATAATGCGGTGTTAAATTGCAGGAGCAGTTGAATTTGACTTTGGGCGGTAAGTGTACAACAGTGTTTTGGCACTGACTACCCAGCTATACGTGAAAAAGCGTGAACACGCATGCTATATTATTAATAAATACATTAATATATTTGACTGCATCAACGCTTAACATCAAGTTCGATATGGTCAAACGTAAGCCGTTATAAAAAAACAGGCCAGGCCAAGCCAGTCGCGGGACAGAGACACAAGTGTGCGACTATAAACGCTGCAGGTTGTGGGCTAATTCCTCGCCCTGGTAACAAAGGCGCGACGTTGAGTTCCGCCACTCAGCATGCGATACCTCAATTCGACGGAAAGTGGAAACCGAAATCTTCTGAGAACGGAGTGTCTTAATACTAGGTTCTCAGGTTCCGTCTGTCTACCCCGCGACGTGCGGGATACAGCGTGAAGCTTAGAAATTATTAATAGCTATTAATAAGTCAAATATTTCGATTGAAAAAATAACCATGAACCCATAAACACCGTAGAAACTGTTCTTCCCTAAATAATTGTCAACTACACCATAAAGACTACATAAATCTATTTGGACACTTAACAAAACGGTGAATAATAAAGCCAGTTATATGCCGCTATTAATTTAGGAACGATGTTTCGCAAAATTTATAACCATAATATATGTACTACATAGAGGAAAAACAACATGAAATTATCTCAGCTAACTTTATTTACAGGCACATTTAGAGACTATCGTGGCTCAGTGGTACAGCGAGTGTAAGCGCGATTGGTTGTGGGTTCGATTCCCATTAAGGGGATATATATTTTTTTATTTTTTTCGCTCTGACAAGATAAGGAGTAAGGTTGAGTACTGTTCTGTTCTACTTAATACGCAATGTCTCGACTTCGGGCCTAAAACGGGGAACAGAGTGTCTTGACACTAGGTTCTCTCTGACTATCCTGCTGTATGGAATTAAGTATGAAGCAATTTCATTCACAAATATACTTGTTGAGATGTTTTTACATACATACATAGCTTCACACTGTATCCCGCATATAGCAGCGTAGGTCCTGAGAACCTAGTGTTAAGAATTCTCTCCGTTCCCCACTTTCCGCCGAATTGAGACATGGCGTGCTGAGTGGCGGAATTCAACGCCGCGCTTTACCTTGTTACCAAACCCAGGAAATGAGAAATTCCATTTCCTGGCGTGAAAATAGAATCCACAACCCGTCGCGTTTACGGTCGCTCGCTTGTGCCTCTGCTTAACGCCTGTCGTGGCGACAGGCGTTAAAACATTCTTCGGAATGAGATTTGTATCCACAACCACCGTACAATGTCAAATACTGCCACCACAATAGGATTGCATCAAAACATAAGAAAGAAGACCAAAGTAATAAATCAAGATGCATGCATATGATTCATTGATGCGTTTATTAAAACAGTATTGCGCGGCCAATTGGACGCCACATGCTTAAATTATGTTTTGTACTTTTTTATATGTAAATTAACTGTTATTTGTTTGCTTGATGATTTCATACTATATGCATGTCCTTTTTTATCTTTAGAACCACAGTTCTAAAAATAAAAAAAAAATCACAAAGAATATTAAATAAATATAAAAAATAATTAGGATTTTGACAAAAGGGAAGCCAAGTTCAAATAAAATGTAACGAAAAGTAAAATTATTACGAATAGCTCGAAAACTACTTGTAATATCTTGTCCTAATGTGTACGGCTATGTCATAATATGGTATTTAAGTCTGTTAAATGGCACGCAATGTCTCGTTTAAGGTAGAAAGCGATATTTCTATGGTATCCCACTAACTACCTTGCGAAATTCGAGTCAAGAAGAACATTTATTTCTTAAAGAAAAAATATTTATGCAAGGCATAGTGTTAGACTCTTCTGTAAAGGACGTAAAATACGCAGAGGGTAGACAAAGAATTATCTAAACAGATTCTTTCTAACTGTCTCTCTAAAAGAAATAATAATAATATATGAAATAATAATAATAAAAAAAACTTGAATTGATGAAATTCGAATTGAAAAAAACTTGATGTTTAAGATTCACGCATTATTCTGCAAAGAAGAGTAAATAGAATTAACCTTGTGTTAAAATATTCTGTTCTCCACTTTGCACCTGACCTCGAAACATTGTGATTTAAATGACAAAATCAACTTCTTGTTTTGTGCTACCAGAGCGGGAAAATGGCAATAATTTAAATATAATTATATCCCTAAGTAGGAATCGAACCCACAACTTTTCGTATTTACAATCCGATATTGAGCTAAGATGGACTGTCAATATATTACAATTCAAGACACATTTTGTTTTATCAGAGCCATTAAAAAACCCGACTGAGAATCGAACCCACAAACATCGGTTCATCATGTTACGGTCAAATGTTCCATTACGCGTTATATTATCATATTAAGTTTTATTAAACGTATAGATTTACATTCATCAACATGTTAGGAACTTAACGAGCTTAAGTGAATATGTGAGCGATGTCGATTACTGGAGTCGACGACCGGCTTTTATTTTTAACCATTTGCTTATAGCAATGTATGAATTATGTTAGATATGTATGATTTTGTGAATTTTAAGTAAATTATAATGGGATTGGTTGCACGTTCGATTCCCAGTCGGGGAAATGATTATGTTTAAATTATTTCCATGTATCTTTATAGTCTGGTGAAACAAAGTGCAGTGTTGGGTTCCACCACTTTACTGATAATATTTCGATTTCAGCCGAAAAGCGGAGAACAGAATTTCTTGGCACTAATTGAATCGGTGAGTGGAGAAACAACGTAAGGCCGGATTTTCAAATTTTGCAGGACGGAGAAAAAAAAGTGTATAACTTGCCTTTCGAAGCTAGTTTATATCGATTACGAATTTTTACATTTTTTGTGACTTACGTTGTTTCTGCACTCACCAATTCAATTTCTCCTTGAATATCTTTGCTCAAGAAAGTCTAAAGCTGGGAAAAGCGTGCAGCTCCAATAATAAGTTTATTTATATTTCAATTCATCCAAGACTTGAAAATATTTAATAACACAATATTTTCATTTCCTCCTTCAAGTAACAAGGCAAAAGTGCGGTGTTGAGTTCCGCCACTCAGCACGCAATGCCTCAATTCGGCGGAAAGTGGGGAACGGAAAGGTTGAAAGAGAACGGAGTATCTTGACACTAGGTTTTCTGGTTCCCTCTGCTAATTGCGAGATACAACGTGAAAGTAACAAAAAGATATCAATTCAATAAATAAAATGCCATCGTAGCATGGTGTCTTTACACGCGATGGTAGTAAGTTCGATTTCGATTGAAGTTTTATTTTATTTTATTGAAATTATTTCCGTTTATTCACTCTATCTACGACACATCACTGTGTTAGGTTTTGCAATTCAAAAAACAATTTAAGTTCTCTACCTGCCAAAAAGAGAGACACAATTGAAGGGTCATTGTGAAGTCTAATAACATAATGGTTACAGCTTCAAATCCCGTAAAACAACAAAACACTAGCTTTTTTAACTAACTCTACAGAAAAAAGGTAACGTAATAAAGACATTAAAGTGTCAATATACTGTTGACATCTGTCAAGATGAGTCATAAAGAGTTAACTTACAGATTATATCAGGAACAATTATATCATAACAAATAATAATATTTGGATATATTAAAAACATTTGAATAATATCTGCTAATCTTATCGTTTTAGTCGTTAGTAGGTAAAAATAATATGTAGTATTTGCTCTACATATATTTTTTTAAAGAATGTAAAAGAAAAAATAATTGGAATAAATAAAAAAAAACAAAAAAGAAAATCAACTTCAAATAAATTGCATTAAAGAGTAAAACTATTACGAATAACTCAAAAACTACTTGTCAGATACTAATATAAATGGGACCACATTTAAAGCTAGCTATCACATTAAGAACGAAACGTCAAAACTGCTTCATCCAGTAAAAAACTAAACAGTAACACTCTTAAAAAAAATTGTCAAACTGAGAACTTTCCTTTTTTGAACTCGGTTAAAGCTGACACAAACAAACTATGTTTTGTTTACCATTTGCAAAAACCTCTAAATCTTATTATCATAATCAATACTTTAAAGAACCATACCATATATAGTAATCTGTTGTAAAATCTCCTAAACTGCAAACACAAACAAACATACACAATAACAAACGTATATATGTATATATAAGTATATATAAGATGTTGACTCACACGCGCACCGCCCGCCGCGGCTTCACGTCTACTGCCGTACTGAAAGCCTCTGAAATAATACTTGACATAGTTTTTGTATGTCATTAGATATAATAATATTAAATTATGTTTATTCTAAGATATAGATATATAATTAAATACATACTCATAAGTTAATTAAAATGAAAATCTTTAAAATTTAGGCAATATTGTTATTATCTTATTTGTAAAAATTTGTGCGGCGTTGAGTTCCGCTAATCAATACACAATGTCTGGAAATTAGACGGAAAGCGGAGAACGGAGTGTCTTAACACTAGATTATCTCTGTTACTCTCTTTACAGTAAAAAGCTTGAAGCTCTACAAATATACATAAAATATACTTTAATATAAATTACTTTGACATCGTTTTAATGTTCATAATTTCTTTATATGACGGATATGACGCCTGTCGTGGCGCAGTGGCACAAGCGTGTGACTGTAAGCGCGACAGGTTGTGGATTCGATTCCCACTCCTGGAAATGTAAAAGTTTAGTATTTTCATTTCCTGGGTTTGGTAACAAGACAAAGTGCGACGTTGAGTTCCGTCACTCAACGCGCAATGCCTCAATTCGGCGGTAAGTGGGGAACGGAGTGTCTTAACACTAGGTTTCCTTTGCCAACCCTGCTATATGCGGGATATAACGTATGTATGTAATATTTTTTTCCTCTTCACCTTTTTCTCGTATAGCCGAGTAAACAACGTTAGACTAGTGTTAGGACACTCTGTTTTTAGCTCTCTACCCAAAATTAGAACATTGAATTTCACCACAGCGGTAAAATTAATATAATTTAAATATAATCATTCCTCTCAACGGGAATCAAACCCAGAACCACTTTCATTTACAGTCAAACGTTTTCCCATTGTGCTACAATAGCTTCTAAAGAAAACAAGCCGTCATTATCAATAACATAAAGTGTTAATGCATTTTATTAAAGGGGATTAAGAAAAAGTGTCTTTAAAAGTGTAAATTTCTACGCATTACCGGATATGAACAATACTATGATAGACGATTGACTAACGTCTTTCACTTTAAGGCTTCCTTAGAGTGGCGCCATTCTGCTACAATATATATATATATATATATATATATAAAACGCTTGTATTACTGAGTGACTGACAGACAATATACAAGCGAAACTACTGCCCATAGAATTTGGCATGGACTCCTTGGGACGTGTAGGTAGGAGTGCACTAAGAAATGTTTTTTCTAAATTCCTACGAAAGGAGATAAGAAATTTTAGGTGCTACAGCTATGTAGGTATATTTTAAAATAATTTCATTGTCACACAATTCGTAATTTTCAGGACATTTTACACTCTTGGTACATAAGATGCAGGAAACAGCATGATGCAAAGCGCAGGAGTGATTGTCGGTGAAATCATAGGAGGAAACTTATGGCCAGCAATGGGCGTCAATTTCTTAAATGACACCATTTATTAATTGCTTATTACAAATTATTAATACTCTAACATAAAAAGAAACCCGACTTAAACAACGACAGGTAAAACGCACCAAAATGTAACACTATTACTAATAACTCAAAAACTAATGGTTAGATCTTAACTTAATTTAAATGGGACCTCATTAGAAACATTAGCTATCATCAAAATCGGTTCATCCAGTAAAAAGATATGTAGTATACTTAACAAAAAACACAATCAAATTGAGAATCTTCTCTCTTTTTTTTAGTCGGTTAAAATAAAGAAAACGGGAAATATATAAAGATAAAGAACAGTTTTGTTATTTTTTCAAGTATCATTTCCAAATTGTATATGAAATATCAAACAGAAGTTATTATAAAGAAATCACTTAAAATCACATCATTTTCGTACTAAAAATATATTAAGCTTAAAGCCATCGTGGTTCAGTGCGATATTATTTGACTGTAAACGTCAGTGGTAATGGGTTCGATTCCAAGTCAAAGAAAGATATGTACATTATTTCCATTTCCACTTTCACTGATAAAACAAAGTGTAGTTTACACTTTAATTGGAAAAAGGGATGGGATGGGAAAAATTAAAATTGTTACCATTTTTAGTAGCTACATTTATTCTCGCAGTAGATTAGTTAGAGAGCGTAATGTTAAGGTGGAAAGCGAAGAAAGGAGTCTTTTGACACTAGGTTTTATGTAGCCTTCTATACGGAATAAAGGAAATTAATACGTGAAGCAAAAACTTTCTACCCCTGTTTATGAAAATTACGCGGACGGAGGAGTATGAAATGTGGCACAATTATACTTTATTTATTTATTTATTTATTTATTGGTTTATTGGTTTATCACATAAGTACAGTTACAATATATATAAAATACAATTACACTTAAAAAAAAAAAACATTTTTAGAAGAATACAGTAACCGTACATATGTATGTTACGATAAACACCACATGCAATATTAATGTGAGAGAAAATAACATATAAACGAAAGGGATTATCGTTCATAAATTTACAAAACTGCTAAAAATTTTACACAACAAAAATAGCCAAAAAAATAGAATATAAATAACTAAAACTAAGTTACATGATATGAGTTTTTTGCTTTTCCATTTTATAGGCGAGTTTACTCTTGATTTTACGAAGTGATTCCCAAAAAATGTCAATTTTACTAGAGTGTTCATTAGCAAGGCGACTCAAACGAGGAACTGGAGAATTGGAACCTAATACTGTTCTGCGAATAGGAAGTTGAAAAAGTGTCACGAGATTTCTGGGATATTTGTAGGGAACTTTAAATTTAAAAAGCGACAATAGATTAGGGCAACTATATTGATAATTTAGTAATTTATGAAGGAAAGTCAAGTCTAGTATGTCCCTTCTTCTACTCAGTGATTGAATTTTAAAATACTGCATCCGATTTTCATACGAAGGTACACTTTCAGAAATTCCTTCAGATCTTGCTAAGTGCCACAGAAATCTTTTCTGAATACGTTCTATTCGTAAGGAACTTGTAGAATAGTGGGGCCTCCAAACAGTCCTACAATATTCAAGTATGCTCCGTACGTGGCTATTATAAAGCATTATTTTAATTTTTGGTCGCGTAAATATTTTACAACTCCTAATAATGAAACCAAGTAAGCGCGTAGCTTTCTTGACAATCTCAGATATGTGGTGTTTGAATGTAAGTTTTGAGTCGAAAATGACACCGAGGTCTTTGATTGATTCTACCTTTATTAAGGGCACTCCGTTGATATAAAAATCACATTCAATAATTTTTGAATTTCTGGTATAAGTTATGTGGAAACATTTTTTAACGTTCAATGTCATACCGTTTTCTTTGCACCAACTTACTAGCCCATTCAAGTCACTCTGCATTTGAGTTATATCTTCAGAGTTATGAATGACCTTTAAAAATTTCAAGTCATCTGCGAACATGAATGGCTTACAGTGAGCAAAAGCCATTGGTAAATCATTAATAAAGACGTTAAATAAAAAAGGTCCTAGGTGAGAACCTTGTGGAACTCCTGATGAGATTTCATACAAAGATGACTGATAGCCTGAAATTACGACATAGAATTTACGATGCACAATGTAAGATTTAAGCCACTCCAGAAGTTGACCATTATAACCATACTCGTAGAGTTTTTGAATTAAAATATTGTGTGGCACTAAGTCAAACGCTTTGCTAAAATCACTATAGATAACCTCTGTCTGAGAGCCGCCATCTAAAGATTGTTGCAAAATCTCTGTAAACTCAACTAAATTAGTACAAGTAGACCTTGATTTAATAAATCCATGTTGTGCATCACTAATAAACGATTTAAAATGTGTGATCATTTGAGGAAGTATCAGACTTTCGAACACTTTAGCAAAAGTAGGAAGTAATGAAATTGGTCGGTAATTTGAGACATTTTTCTTATCATTTGTTTTGTATACGGGTACTACTTTAGCTATTTTCCATTGCGTTGGAAATATTCCAACCCGTAGGGATTTCATATAAATATTTAATAATGGAATAGATAAACTCTCAGCACACTTACTGATAAACAGTGGAGGAATATCGTCAGATCCTGGTCCTTTGCAGCAATCAAGATTTTTAAGTTTTTTAATTATTTCATCCTTAGTGATAATTATACAAGAAATTGTACTTGATACATTGGCTTGTATTTTTTGCGAATATTGACATTTTGTATTTTGGCTTGATTTGTAAATATTCGAAAAATATTTTGCAAATAAATTGCTAATGTCTTTCCCGCCAGTTGCTTTAGTCACTTCATCGGTCATTTCATTTGGGTATGAGCTGTTATTTTGACGCTTGCTTTTCATATAAGACCAAAAACATTTAGGATTTCTGATAATATTGTTTTCGATTTTATTAATGTACGATGCATAGTTTTCGTCCGCTAATATTTCACAACGCTCGTTTAATATATCTAAGGAAATTTTATCCATAGGATTATTATATCTTTTATAACGAAGATCAAGTTTGTTACGCTCTCGTATTAAACGTTTGAGATTGTGACTGATCCAGATTGGATATTTACAGTTTTTAGGCTTATATTTTGGTACAAACTCTCGCACACATGAATACAAAACTTCGTAAAACTTTTGAATTGTTTCGTCTATCGTAAGGTGTTCAGCTAAGATAATTTCCCATTTTATATTTGCAAGGTGTTCATTAATAAGATCATAGTTGCATTTATAGTAATTATATCTAGAATTAATTGTGTTACTTCTTAACATTTTAATTTTGAGATCGGTAAAGGTAGCTATTATAGGAGGATGAAGTTTATCAATATTAACAAGGGACGATACAGCAGATGAAATACTACAATTCTCAATATCACTAAAAAAAAGATCTAGTGTACGATTCATCTTATTTTTAATATTATTATATTGTTTGAGTTCATTCAAGTTAGCAAAATCTATAAGCGTATTAGTTATGGTTGACATATAGTTACCTAAGTTAACATAGTTTTGGGAATCACTATCAAGGGACCACTCGATACATCCGAGATTAAAATCACCCACAATACATGTATTATAACTATGCAACTCTGATACACGATTACAGTTATTTAAGAATTTTTTCAATTTATTTATAGTGACTGGAGGTGGCAAGTAAACGCCACAAAGAGCTATATTATAAATTTTGTTCGATATATTTAAGTGAACTGTAATCCATAAATCTTCGCATTCACTTTCCCAACTGTAATTACGACTACAATCAATTTTTTTAGAAACGGCTATAAGTACTCCGCCTCCTTTCTGTTTATGTTGGAGACTATTTAACTCTCTATCTCTTCTAAATACCATGTATCTGTTGTCAAATAATTCGGAATTTAATATGTTATCGTTGAGCCATGTTTCCGTAAGTACAATGATATCGTAATTGCTACAGCATATATTTGTATATAAGGTATGAGTCTTGCTTTTGAGTCCACGTACATTTTGATAGTATATACTTAAATAGGTGAATGTTGTTGTTTTTTACTTTGAAACATGTTTGGAGATATAGACTATTACTAAGTTAGACTTTTTAGAAAATCAATGTCTTTAACTAGCTTGTATTCGGAAAAATCAGTTTTCCGAAGAAAGATTCGGCCGTTTTTAACCCACACATGCTTAAATCCTTTTTCTCTTGCAAATGTTCTCGCAGCAGCATGGAGATGCTTATTTACAGCCGATAAGTGCTCACTTACAAATATAGGTTTTTTGTCTCCAGCGATGCCAATATGGTGAGTACTAAGCTTGTTATCAGGGTTGGCCTTGTTATAATTTATGACTGATGCTAGAATCATATCCCTAGTTTTTGGAGAATTTAGTTGTAGTATAATAGATCGGGGTCTTGAGCTCTTTGGGTCCAATTTTGCTATTCTAGAACAGTGTAAAATATTATCTTTACTTACATTACAGTTTACGGATGTGGTTAATTTTTGAACTAAATTATTGAGATTTTCATTTCTATTTTCTGGGACACATTGTATCTCTAAGTTATTCGCTCTGTTTTGTTGCTCAACATTATTAATTTTGTTTGTCAGAGTTTTCAGACTTAAGGCTAAGTTTAAGTTCTCTTCTTGTAGCTTCTTGACTGTCTCTGAGCTAGAATCAACTTTCTTTCGAATGTCCTCGTATTGGCAATTCAAAAATGACATAGACTCCCGCATTTCTATAACTTCATCTTTAATTGACTTAAGTTCCTTAGAAATCATTTCTGTTAAATTTTTTTGTAGTTCTGATGATAAATTATGCATTTCCAACTTAACTGCTTCGCGTATGGTGTCTTTAATGTCAGAAAGTGAGACCATATCACTAGAGGATTGTGGAGGGGATGACATTGCCTGTCTCTTTGTGGAACGCTTGACAATTATATTTTGCTTTATATTCGAATTTTTGTTGCGTGTACTGAGACGCACCGGTGTATCGTCACCTTGACCACTTCTAGGCTTATTCATCGTGCACGATGGACATTTCCAATGTTGGTCGATGTCGTTGCCAATATTAATGTTTAAGCAATTACGATGATATCCCACCTTGCATATACTACATTGCAGATACGTCTCGCCATCTATTGACATGTTACAACAACCCCATGTGAGGATATCATTACCTTTGTCTGCTATTTTAGACATGCTTAACACAAATAATTTACTTATAAAAAATAAATGAAATTTTTATACTCTTTCCAAATTTTTATTTTTTATAAATTATAGGTTGGATACGAACTCGGGTTTGTCGGTTATTCAGTTAGAGTTCCAACCTCTGAGCTACGACAAGTTTGATGAACTAATTCAAAATTTTGTATCTTTTCCACTGTGATTGCTTGTAGATAAGCTGTTGGGTATACCCAGTACGCTAATGTTCCTTTTAACTCAATCTGTAAAATTTCACTGAACTCACTGTATTTAACTATTAAGGGAGATTAATAATTGTTTTAATTACAAGATCATAGTCAAATCAAGCTAATACTTTCACTTAATGTTCAAATGACGGTAGAATCACATGATTGATGTAAAGTTTTTTACATTTATTTTCTATTTATTCTGTCTTTTTTACCAATTATAGATAACACTCGAGAATACGTGGTTCAAATCACTATAAGAACTAAGTTTAATAAGAAACAACACAGTTTTAAAGTCAATTCAGAATTATTTCGAAGACGAACACTGATAACCTCTTTCTCTCACTAGAACTGTCAGTTGAGTTTATATAGAGAAGGAGGGCAGAATCCTAATATTTCGTAAAAATAGTGCATAGAAAGTATATTAAATTAATAAAATAAGTATACACACACACTACCATACGTTTTGCATCCACGTTTATATAAAGTGACAAATACATACATTGCTAAAGACATCGCGTTGTTAACGCGTCAACGGGGACACTAGTTGTAACAATTCATTCATGTTTATATTTGTTTGGTTCCATAATAGCTAATTTAAATAAAGACCTTTTATGAAATGCTTAAACAACGAGTAAATATATCGCGATAGAAGTCGTTAAACTATAAATAAATGTTAGAAAGCTCGCGTGTTCTATATTAGAAACATATGTAATAGCACGCTGAAATATTTTATTATACATACATATTATTAATACATATAGTGTCTCCATTGACGCGTTAGCAACGCGTTGCCTAGCAACGCATATGTCACTTTATATAAACATGTATGTATGTGTAACATTTATTTTATTAATTTAGGCATTATTTCAAAAAGATATTATCATTCTGCACTCCTTCTCTATATAAACTATAAGTGTGCCAAGTTTCATGCTACTGTGTCCGTTACAAGTACAAGCGTGCGTTTCTAAACGCTACAGGTTGTAGGTTCGACACCTACTCCAAGAAATGAAAATATTACACAATATTTAGTATTTTCATTTTCTCGCTCAGGTCACAAAGCTAAATGAAAATGCCTCGATTTGGCGGAAATTGGGGAACGGAAATCTTAATGGAATGGAGTGTCTTAACACTAAACCTAGTGGGCCCGCACATAGCAGTAGGCAGAATAATTAAAGAACGTACTATATATTAATGTAAAATATATTATTAAGGAAAGTATATTATTCTGTCCAAGAATACTATACAGATGTTAATGTGTGGAATTAAATGCTGTTGATGCTCGCTCAGGATGCTTATCGTTGCTGTAAATTTATTATGAAATTTTATTTGATAAGAGCAACTGTTGAATTTCTTGCCGGCTCTTCTCAACAGAACTGCCTTCCGAACGTGGTAGCTTCCGTTAGGACTGACACGACTGACATCGTTTGAAAATTGACGATTCAAAAGTGCTTGTAATAGCCTGTTTGAATAAAGAATATTTTGATTTTTGATTTTTGACTAAAAATATAATTAATTGCTAGTGATATACGTAAATACTTTATGACCGTTTTTTAAATACTGCTGAAAATGTCTTAAAAGTGCTTTGGTATTTAATATAATTAAACTTTTCAAGAGCTTTATAAACTTTTAACGTCTTCATTAACCGCGTTTCAGTCATTTATTTTAACGATAATGATACTGATTATGAGATTGTTTTGAAAGGTCCGAAATTTTAACTTGACCTTAGTAAGGGAAAAAAATCGATTTTGTAACCGTTTTAGCAGTTTTAATTTTTCTCGCAAAAGTAGCGTAGTTAGAGAGAGCTTAGTGTTAAGACACTCCGTTCTTTACTTACTGCCTGCGTTTTTTCTAATCTGTGGCTATAAATTAAAATAATTTCAATATTCAGTCCTAGAGGACTTAGAGGACACTTAGAAGTGGGGATCAAACTCAAGAGAAGCTTGTTTAGAGTCACTGGTTGGCTTAATGCGCCACCAAAGTCTAAAAAAATAGCACTTCTTCAAATAATTCTATCAGATATAGTTCTTTGGTCAAAAGTAATAAAGAACATATATAAATTAATAAAATAAACGCCTGTCGTGGCGCAGAGGCACAAGCATGCGACTGTAAACGCGACAGGTTGTGGGTTCGATTCCCCCTCCAGAAAATGTTAGTCTTTTCATTTCCTGGGTTTAGTAAGAAGGCAAAGTGCGGCGTTGAGTTCCGCAACTCAGCACGCAAAGCCTCAATTCGGCGGAAAATGGGGTACAGAATTGTAGTAAGAGAACGGAGTAACTTAACACTAGGCTCTCAGGTTCCCTCTACCTACCTTGCTATATGCGGGATACAGTGTGAAGTTAAAAAAAAAAAAATTACACACTCTACAATGTGTTTGACACACACTTTTACGTAAGTGTAGTGTTTGAAATAAATACATGCCAATGTATGTTTTCTATATATTTTATTTATATTTTCTACTTCAAAATCGTTACCCAACTGTTGCTTTTACTATATTGAAAAAAAAATACATTTAGCGTTACTGCAACCTTTTGCAACAGAATAGCTGCAACCATTATGGTTTATAATAAAATTGTATTGTAAGGGACTCACACTCCTGCTAAAAGTTAATTGTAATACTTTTTTATTTTTTTTACTTTTTCTTTTAAAATATATATGTTATAGTAAGGTGCAATTTTTACTATTATCTCTATTTTTTTTTAATTTTTGTACTCTATATATGACAGTGTTTGATTTCCTTGATTTTTCATTATTTAGTCATTTATTCAACTTAAAAAATATATAACTTCACGCTGTATCCCACATATAGCAGGGTAAGCAGAGGGAACCACTTACCGTAGAATTGAGGTATTGCGTGCTAAGTGGCGGAATTCAACACCGCGCTTTGCCTTATTACCAAACAAATGGGAATCCAACCCACAACCTGTCGCATTTATGTCTCACGCTTTTGCTTCTGCACCACGACAGGCAATACTTTAGATATATAGAATAAATATATCTATAGTATTAACCAAATATAAGAAAGTCGATTTATCAAACTATACATTTAATACAGATGTAATCTGCATAAAACGGAGAAGGCTCCCAATTCAACTGTTTCTTTGTCTCATGATTCTTTTTTTATATAATAACTAGAGCTTCTCATCAGAATGATGAGATCTCATGATGAGAACTCATCAGAATGATGAGTCAATATAATTTTTATTAAAATCTGACGAGTAGTTTTAGAGTTATTCATAATAGTACTACTTTATATTGCACTTTATTGGTTTACTGTTTTTGTTAAAATCCTAATTATTGTGAAAAGATTCTGACCAACAGTGGGGAATGACAATAGAAAACGGAGTGTCTTAACACTAGGTTCTTTGGTTCCCTCTGCCTACCCTGCTATGTGCGGGATATAAGAGAAAAGTTCAGACTTGCCTCATTCACGTTTTTCTCATGTTTAACATTTTAGCCGAGAGTGTGTACTGTTTTTCAATTTTTTACAACACGCAACTCTGCAACGTTTGATATTAGGCAATGCAAATCTCGTTTCGATATAACATAAAAATATATACATAGATATTACTTAAAATTTTATTTGAAGCCTGTGGTACAGTAATAATAATAATAATAATGTTGCGCCCGAGGCACTACGCCGCTTTGTGGGGGCCCATCTAGTGGGAGGCGAGTCACCGTCCGCTACCTTTCAATTTGAAACTGTTGAAAAGGCGGACGTCCGATAGTCTTAATCCATAGCCCAGTACTTAGTCCATCCAAACTCCATTCCATAGCCCCATTTTAGTTTTCCATATATTCCATAGCCCCTACGCATTGACCGGTGACCATCTCTGAGCAATTGCCCATGGTTACTCAGAGATGGATCCCGGTCAATGCGTCAGATTAAAAAATATTGTTGTCTCAAAGGGGCCTCTACGTGTTGGACCTGTGTCCCCACGCAAGCCTTCCAAAGGACCGGGTTCCTTTGAACCCGAGAACTTATAACGAGATAATAATAATAATCCTTTATTGTACACCCATATTAATTACAAAAAAAAGAGAAACATGAAACAAAAATAGTTAAATTGTACAAAAGATAGCTCTGCGTCTGACCGCAAATGCGATTGGGTTTGATCTCCACGTGATTATTTAATTATTAACATTTCGTCGCTTTGTTAAGATCCAGCATTAAGTAGTGACTCATGGTAATATTTAGATTTCAGGTGGAAAACATGTGGATTCTTTTAATTTATATTAAAGTATGGTTTTTTATGAATAGAATTATGTGTAAAAATATTGATTAATAAATAAAGTGTTTCAATTTATATTTGATGGTCGTGAATTCGATTTCCATTCGGGGCAACATCCAGTTTCATGCTTTTTCCGCCTAGCTAGATCGACATTAAGAACATAGTGTCAAGATACTTGCGTTTAGCAATTTCCGCATTAAGGCTTTACGTATTAAGTAGTGGAACTTAACGCTGCACTTTATACAAGAGTGAAGGAATGATAATCATTTGAATATGTGTATGATAATATGTAGAAAAGTTTGGAAGTAATATAATAGCAAAACTTAAATATTTAAATTATAATAATAATCCAAACATTTTATATGAAAAGTTTTTAAGTGTCATTAAAAATGAGTATAATGCTATATTTACTTGCAAAACTGTAAATTTCAGGGGTTTCTTGTCGTTTAGTGATTGGGCGACTGTTGGAATTTATAAGAGTAGACAAAGGTTATATGATCTTTATAGTGAAAAAACATATAACCACCAAGAATCTTTTAAAAATTATGTTAGGAATTATTCTAAACTGTTTAAAAAAGTATGTTCCATGGCAAAATCCTTACACATTAAAAACAAAATTAAAAACTCTTTAGATAAAATTAAAATGACATGGAACATAATAAATTGTGAGGCTGGAAGGGCGAAGAATCGCAACTGTGAATTTAAATTAAATATTGATAATAGTGTAACCAGATCCGATCAAGAAGTTGCGTGTGCTTTTGAAAAATTCTTCGCTGATATTCCGGTTTCAACAACCAAAACTCTTATATCTTCCACAACCGTCGCTGAATCATTGCTTAAGGAGAGCGTACAGAAATGTGAAGTAGATTTTAAATTTAAATCAGTCAGCTCAAGAGACATTGTAAAGACATTTAATTCCCTGGATATCAAAAAAACATCGGATCTATGGGGTATCTCTGTGAAGCTGATTAGTTATATAATAGACGCTATTGCTCCTTACCTTGCGATTATATTCAATAATTGTATAGAGTATGGTGTGTTTCCTGACCTGATGAAATTTAGTAAAGTCATACCGATATTTAAATCGGGTAGCACATCAGACCCCAATAACTTTCGACCAGTATCTGTGCTACCCTCATTCAGTAAAATTTTTGAAAAAATTATTTTAAATCAAATATTAATGCATTTTGATTTACATAATCTTATGCATGAAAAACAGTATGGCTTTACTAAGGGTCGTTCTACTGCTGACGCTGGTATAAATCTCTTAAAAAGTATCTATGAGGCTTGGGAGGAATCGCAGGATGCTCTTGGCATATTCTGTGACCTGTCCAAAGCATTTGACTGCGTTCAGCACTCTACGTTGGTCATGAAGCTACACCACTACGGTATAAGAGGACGTGCACTCAATGTTCTGGCCTCTTATTTAAGTAACAGGATTCAGAGGGTTGATGTAAGTGGCAAGAAATCTCCTGGATCACTAATCAATATGGGGGTCCCACAGGGGTCTATTCTTGGTACTTTCCTCTTTTTAATATACATAAATGATTTACCATATCTTGTCGGAAAGAGCCATGATATAGTATTGTTTGCTGATGATACCTCCTTAATATTTAAAATGAAAAGGCGTCTAAATGTTTATGACGATGTAAACAATGCTCTTACTAAAATAGTACATTGGTTTAGTGGTAATAACTTACTATTGAATAGTAAAAAATCTAAATGCGTCATTTTCAGAACGCCTAATACAAAAATTGTTAAAGCCAATGTACTGTTGAATGGTGAAGCCGTGGATCCTGTTGATTCTACGGTATTTCTCGGTATCACCATAGACTCCAAGTTACAGTGGGGACCTCATATTGACGGATTGGCGAATAGACTTAGCTCAGCAGCTTTCGCGGTTAAAAAAATTAGATTATTGACTGACGTGGAAACGGCACGTCTTGTTTATTTTAGCTACTTTCATAGTATTATGTCCTATGGCATTATACTGTGGGGTAATGCAGCCGCTATTAATTCGATCTTTGTCCTGCAGAAGCGAGCTATTCGTGTAATCTATAACTTAGGCCCTAAAGATTCCTTAAGTCAAAAATTTAAGGAAATTAATATTTTAACAGTTGCCTCTCAGTACATCTTTGAAAATGTACTGTATGTTAAGAAAAATATTAATAATTTTAACAAAGTTGGCGATGCACATAATATAAATACAAGAAATAGGCTTAAACTTGCAGCGCCTGTAACTGGATTGCATCGAGTCCGCAATTCTTTTATGGGACAATGTGTATACTTTTACAATAGGATCCCAGAAAACGTCCGAGAACTTTCCATTTTACAATTTAAAAAAATTGTAAAAAGACGTTTGTGTGTTAAAGGTTATTACCTAATTAGTGATTTTATAAATGATAACACACCTTGGGAATGAAATGCTCGCTCCATTCTGTTTCAAAGGTATCATTGCCAATAATAAATAATTGTAAACCATTGTCGAATATAAAAAAAAAAAAAAAAATAGTCCCGCTGAGTTTCTTGCGCCGGTTCTTCTCAGGTCTGAGGCATTAAATTTAGTGAACCGGTGGTAAATTATTTGACGTTCAAAAAATGAAGCTTGTAACTTCTTATTTTGAATAAAATTATTTGACTTTGACTTTGAATAATATGTAATCATTTCCCCTCGTGAGAATCGAATCTATGACCTATCGTATTTATAATAAAATGCTTTCCCACTACGCTACAACAACCTAAAATAATTATTTTTTCCTATAAAACAGTAATTTTATTTCCACAAGCGTTCCATCATTAACACATTTCTATGATTTCGTGCTCAGTTTGGTATTGTGAGGGGTAACGTGCGACACTATTGTGCTAGCGCATTGTGCAAGCGTCTGCGTATCTACGGCAGCCTGGATTAATACAAGTAATGTATGGATGCTTTTAATATATATTTAAGTATGGTTTTTTATGAATAGAATTATGTGAAACGATTTAATTATTTTTTTTTAACTTCACGCTGTAACCCGCATATAGCGGGGCAGAGGGAACCTGAGAACCTAGTGTTAAGACACCCCATTCGCTTTCAACAATTCCGTTTCCCACTTTCCACCGAATTGAGGCATTACGTGTTGAGTGGCGGAACTCAACGCCGCGCTTTGCCTTGTTACTAAACCCAAGAAATGAAAATACTAAATTTTACATTTCCTGGAGTGGGAATCGAACCCACAACCTGTCACGTTTACAGTCGCACGCTTGTGCCACTGCGCCACGACAGGCGTTGTTATATATATCGATTTAATATATGTAAGGTATTTGAATTTATATGTGACGGTCGTAAATTTGATTCTCAGTCGAGGCAATGTTTAAAGTTCCGTAAAGTAGGATTGAGAGAACCTAGTGTCAAGACACTCTGTTTACTGCTTTTCGTTTAAATTCCGTTCAAGTTACGTTGTATGGCGGAACTCAACGCTGCTAATTTTACTAGAGCGGAAACCTGATAACAACTTCAATATAATCATTACCCCCAGTGAGTATTAAATCCATAACCAATAATAGTTACAATTAAACGTTGTCCCATTGCAACAGCCTTAAAAAACATATTTTCCTGCAAAATAGTTAATTTATTTCCATACATAGCTTCACGCTGTATCCCGCATATAGCGGGGTAGGCAGAGGGAACCTAGTGCTAAGACACTCCGTTCCCCACTTTCCGCCGTATTGAGGTATTGCGTGCTGAGTGGCGGAACTCAGCGCTGCATTTCCAGTTCTACAGTTAAAAAGCTAACCTACTCTATCTATAACAGTTTATAAATAGAATAAAGTAGCTTCACGCTTCATCACGCATAGCAAGGTAGAGAGAGAGAGGTATAGTCGAGACACTCCGTTTACCGCTTTCCGGCCGAATTCAAATAATACATGAGTGACATAATCTAAATAATGAAAAAAAATAGAGGTGTCTCGGGACATCCAGATGGAACAAATTTCAAAACAAATTTATTGTTATTATTTAAATAATTTCAGGATTTATTATAGTTATTATTTTTTATTAATATTATGTATAAAAAAACCTGTATACACTCAACAAAAATAATCGTCGCGACATCACACTGTTCAATGCGAAATAGAAAGACGATACCAAATTAACTGGCTTGCTTTCTATGAGGGAGAGAGAAACAGAGAAACAGCGCACGCCGCACGGCTTACAACTATAGCAAAAAGTGTCGTTACAACTTTTGGTCTTAATTTTTTTCGTCTAGCCGTCTGTCTTTACGTTCCAATATATATTTATAATTACCTCAAATGAGAATCGAATCTACAACCAATCACAATCAGACAGTCCACTGAACCACAATCTCTATTATAATTAAACATTGTCTATATTGGCAAAGCTAAATGAACTAAGCGAATACTTAATTCTAAATTAAAAGCATTTAATTGGACTGTTCCACTAATTGTGGGCGACTAGTTGACCTCACTGTCAATTGTGATCGATTTAGGTATTAAAAGGAGAGCTTAATGTCTTTATGTGGGATACTAAATTATATAGTTATCATTATTTTTTTTAGCTTCACGCTGTATCCCGCATTAACAACTTGAGAACCTAGTGTTAAGACACTCGGTTCCCTTGTTTTCCACTTTCCACCAGATTGAGGTACTATGTGCTGAGCGGCGAAATTCAACGCCTTGCACCAGAGCGAAAAAATGAAACTATAATATATTAATTATTACAAATATTTATACATAGGATACAATTTTCTTTAAGCTACACGCTATATCAAGCACATGGCAGGATAGGCAGAGAACCTAGCGCTAAGACACTTCGTTAAAAGATTTCCATTCCCCATTTTCGGCTGAAGTGATACTAACTTACAGCTATCATTATATTATATAATTATAATATTCATTATATTAAAGCCCCTGTGGCGTAGTGGGACAGCATGTGACTGTAAACGTGATTGGTTGTGGGTTCGCTTCCTACTGGAGTGAATTATTTTTGTTATAAAAAACATATCGCCATTTATCCGCCCTGGGAAAATAAAGCGAGGTGTTGAGTTAAAATTTGAACTACAAAAAATCTAGATTATTTCCACAAAAAATCTCCAAAAACAATAATCCCATATAATATCAAATAATCCAAACCAAACAGAAGGCAATTACATTGATATACGAGTATCAATATCACTATGATATCTGTAATCAACACTATCAGTATAGTTCGATAGCTGATAACGTATCAAGACACATCGGTGTTCAGGCAATTTTGGATGTACCATTTGTACACGTCTGTACCTAAGGGATATACTCGCATTAGGCTGTATTGTGGGCGATCAATAAAGACGTTATAGTGTGGCCATTAAATGAGCGGAAATGCATTTATTTTTGTTTTTTTTTTAATAGCTTTTTTAGCAGGTCAGGGAAATTTAGTTAAGTGGCGAGATTTAACGCCGCGGTTTGTCTCTTGAGAGCAGGAAGTTAAACTTTGAGCAGGTTACATAATTCGAGACTTTTCGTATTGAGTGGACTTTGTCTTATTACAGCGGGGAATGGAAATATAATCATGATACCACGTGAAAATCGAACCCACAACCTATCGTGCTTATAGTCAGACATTGTCCCACTAAGCCATGATGGTGTCTTAGATTAAAATTTATATATTTTGTTTATATTTGTACAATAAATATATAATTATGATCTGCCAATTGACATGCATTGTGTCGATTTCAGGCGGAAAGCTGTGATCGAAATGTCTTAATACTAAGTTGTCTTTGATTATTCTCCTATGCGGAATAAAGCATGACCTTGCTTAAGTTATATATATGATTATATGATACTTCTTATATTTGTAGAGGAACGTTAGTAATAATTCAGTCTACAATTAATTTTCCATTCTAGAAACAAGACTTATGAAACGAAATAGCCAGTAGTTTTTGCTTAGTAGTTATAATATTCAAAATATAGTGAGACAAAGTGTGGCGTTGAGTTCCACCATGGTATGTAATAACTCAAATTTGAAAAAAATTGGAAATGGAGTGTCTTGACACTACGTTCTCTGTAACTATCCTGTAATATAAGAAAAAGCCTGTGGATTGTATTGTTATTTCATGAACCTCACAAACTTTAAATATTTTAATTTTTTATTTCTTTCCACGCCAATTTAAAAGGCTTAGAGATACAAAATCTAACCCACTGATAGGCTAGAAGAGACGAGACGTGAAAAATGATAAGATACGAGGTTCCATCTCGAGACGTAAGTGATAACCATTGTCACCGACACCGACGATATCTGGCGTGTAACAAGTTTTTTATCAGATGTCAAATCGTTTTAAAAAAGTACAATTGACTGTAAGTAACTTTTTCTTTATTTGCAGACTCTCCGTTTTCTACTTTTTACTTCGTATAGATTTAACGTTTTTGAGTGGTGAATCTCATGATTCACCATGCCGTGAGCATTATGTTTACCCACGATACAGGATTACCTAGAGTGGGACCATCAGATGTATTTAAAAAAAAATTAAATGTACTTTTATTAATAAATATGTTTATTATTATTATACATACATAGCTTCACGCCGTATCCCGCATATAGCAGGGTAGGCAGAGGGAACCTAGTGTTAAGACACTCCGTTCCCCACTTTCCGCCGAAATGAGTCGCGGACCTCTGCGCTTTGCCTTGTTGAAAATGAAATGAAAATGAAAAATTCTAATTCCTAGTGTGGGAATCGAATCCACAACCTGTCGCATTTACAATAGTGTCCTCTGCGGCAACAACATGCGTTAATTTAAAAATATTAAAAAAATATAATAATTGCCAGATATTTTTTGAAAATGAGTAATTAACATAATTCAGTGGGACACCATCTGACAGTAAATGCGAATGGTTATGGGTTCGATTCACGTACGGAGGAATGATTACATCTAAATTATTTTCATTTTCTTACTAAAGAACAGAAAAGCGTCTTGACTCAATGTTCTCTCTGAGCTGCTAAAGAAAAAGCATGAAGCTTCTTATCCGAAGCTTAGACGCCTGTAGTGGCGCAGAAGCACTAGCGTGCGACTCTAAGCGCGTCAGGTTGTGGGTTCGATTCGTACTCCAGGAAAAGGAATTTTTCATTTTCTGGGTATTTGTAACAAAGCCAAAGCGCGGCGTTGAGTTCTGACACTCAGCAAGCAATGCCTCAATTTGGTGAAAAGTGGGGAACGGAGTGTCTTAACATTTCCTCTGCCTACCCTGCTATATGCGGGATACAGCGTGAAGCTATGTATGTATGTTTGTATGCGTATCCTCTTTTTTTTTCAAACAAAATCAACGGAAAGAAGCAATAGTCTAACTAAGTATATGTAATTGTAATTTTATTGCAACTTCCTGTAGAAAAGCAAAGAATGAATTCATTGACAATAGAACTGCAAATGACTGGTTACTTTGTTAGTCAGCATTCTATACTGAATGGAGCTTAACTGGCATTTTAAATAATTGATCTATATGTGTATGTAGCTTTATGGGAGGTCCTGAAGCTATTATTTCTTGTTAAAATGTTTATTTAAAGTATAAAGATGCTTTCATTTTACTTAGGTCGTCCTAAAACGAGATATCAAGTGTCATCATTTTGTATATCAGAGTTAATTGTTGCCAAATTTTGCGGAATACGGAGAGAACGGTATAAATAGAGAAACAGAGAGAGAAATGCGATGTTAATTTAAATATGAAATGTGAAAGTCAATTACACAATAATTGCATTCACTCTTTAACATTTCAGAATATTCAAACATTCCTGCATTCATATCATGATTCATTCAAACAAATATTAAGTCTTTTTTATAATTCATAAATTGCTTCACTTAAAAAAAGAAGCTTTACGCTTGTCGCCGTTAACCAGATTAGGTAAAGAGAAACTAATGTAAAACATTCCATTCTCTACTTTCATCCCAAATTCCAAGCTTCGTGCTAAGTGGCGAAGCTCAACACAAAACAACATAAACTTAGATATTCCCTTCATTCGTATAACATTATTAGAATTGACATAAATGCATTAAATAATTTAAACATGAGTCAAAGTTACTCAAATGAACGAACAACTCCAATCAACTGTTACAAATTTAAAGTCATAATGAATCAGTTGTGAATACGATGGTGACGAGTTAAAAGGAAAAAAGCTGCGCACGCGCATCTGACGAAGTAAATGAAAATACTTATTGATCTCGACAGATGACGCTACTGTGCTTTTCTTTATTTTTTTTAATTTTTTTTTTTAACTTCACGCTGTAACCCGCATATAGCAGGGTAAGCAGAGGGAACCAGAGAACCTAGTGTTAAGACACTTCATTCTCTTTCAACAATTCCGTTCCCCACTTTCCGCCGAATCGAGGCATTGCTTGTTGAGTGGCGGAACTCAACGCTGCGCTTTGCCTTGTTACCAAACCCAAGAAATGAAAATACTAAATTTTACAGTTTCTGGAGTGGGAATCGAACCCACAACCTGTCGCGTTTGCAGTCGCACGCTTGTGCCTCTGCGCCGCGACAGGCGACTTGTATGTTTATTTTCATAAATTTAGATATTTTTGGTTATGTTTTCTTTTTTAATTTTTATTGTATTTTTTTATAAATATGCGAGTAATGATATTAATTTTATAATGATCTCAATTATTTTAATTATCTCTGGTAGCATCTATCTAACGCACGCCTAACGGTAACGCCTGTCGTGGCGCAGAGGCACAAGCGTGCAACTGTAAGCACGACAGGTTGTGGGTTCAATTTCCACTCCAGGAAATGGATTTTATTATTTCCTGGGTTTGGTAACAAGGCAAAACGCGGCGTTGAGTTCCGCCCCTCAGCACGCAATGCCTCAATCTGGCGGAAAGTGGGGAACGGATTTCTTGAAAGAGAACGGAGTTGTCTTAACACTAGGTTCTCGGCTTCCCTCTGCCTACCCTGCTATATGCGGAATACAGCGTGAAGTTAAAAAAAAAATAGCATCTACCTTTTAAGATGCTTGGTAAGCTAAATTTGAAGGTCATCTAGCTTAGCCTCTAATATGGCCATCCAATAAGGCCTCCTATGGCCAATAGCATAATAAACAAACAAAAAAAAATTAAACACTGCTTAGTAAAAATCGCGAGTTTTATTAAGAGACACCTACCATCTTATAACAACTAAACAGAGGCGATATATATTTTTTTAATAAAAACATTCGTCTGGGATTCGAACCAACTACCATCACGAACTTATAACCATAATGTAGAGTGTCAACTGTGGTATAACAAAGCTTTTATTTCATTCAGCTTAGTTTAGCTTCTATGACATTTTTGACGTAGGCGACTTTTTATCCATCTATTTTTGTTTTGACTACAACTTGTAAAGCGATGAACGTGTTTGATAATTTGATGTTCTGTTTTGACAGCTTTATTCGAAATTCTTGTTTTAGTTTTTTTGTTAAATACTGGACGTTTATGGTGTCATTCATTTTGTTTTATTATATAATATTTATCAATTAATTTTAAAAATGTATTTTTAATTATATAACGCTTGTCGTGGCGCAAAGTCACAAGTGTGCGACAGTAAGCGCGGCAGGTTGTGTGTTCGATTCCCACTAGAATAGAATTTTTCATTTTCTAGATTTAGTAACAAGGCAAAGCGCGGCGTTGATTTCAGCCACTCAGCACGCAATGCCTCAATCAAAATGGCGGAAAGTGGGGGACGGAGTGTCTTAACACTAGGTTTTCTCTGCCTACCCTGCTATATGCGGGATACAGCGTGAAGCTATGTTGTTGTTGTTGTCGTATTTTTTATTATATATCAGTCATTTTATGTCGAGTAGGTAGAAGTAACTTAGCGATAAACCACTCTTCTTCTTTACACCATCGTGGTACAGTGGGACAGTATATGACTGTAAACGCATTTAGTACTGGGTTCGATTACCACTCCCCCGTATGGAGTTATTTTAACTATTTTAACACTTTACAGTAGTCCGTGGTCACAAGTAGGCTTAGTAGAGTGTTTATATGATCACGGACTACAGTAAAAAAATCGAAACGACGCATTTCCAAAAATGTTTGTCTAAATACTAAATTATACGTGATTAAAATTAAGTCCGGTATAAATCTGGTTTCAGATTTG
Organism: Philaethria dido; assembly: GCA_033558755.1. Taxonomy (NCBI): domain Eukaryota; kingdom Metazoa; phylum Arthropoda; class Insecta; order Lepidoptera; family Nymphalidae; genus Philaethria; species Philaethria dido. The sequence continues at coordinate 73,400 of JAKGSA010000913.1, forward strand.
AACCTACATTTATATCTGACATTATTTATTTCAATACATGTGGTAGTTATATTTAAAAAAAAAAAAACCATCAAAAAAGTAACACATGGACTACTGTATACCAGCACTAACGCCATGTGCCGCAGCGGGCGTCGAACACACCAATAAGTTTTGTTGTCTTTATTCAACACTAGATGTCTATAGTTTATATGTGAGCTTAACTATGATAGTTAAAATTTAACCAGATTTAATTATTCAGTCAAAAATAAGTGATTTTGAAATAACAGTTTGTAAAAATGGTATATATTTTTTTATACATACATACATATAGCAGGGTAGGCAGAACCTTGTGTTAAGACACTCCGTTCCCCACTTTCCGCCGAATTGAGACATTGCGTGCTGCGTGGCGGAACTCAACGCTGCGTTTTGCCTTGTTACCAAACCCAGGAAATGAAAAATTCCACTTCCTGAAGTGGAAATCGAACCCACTATCGCGTTTACAGTCGCACGCTTGTGCCTCTGTGCTACGACAGGCGCCATTTAAAAGTTATACGGTAAAAACACACAAAAAATACAGTTGAATGAAGAACCTTTTTTTATTGAAGTTGGTTGAAAATATATTTTCATCAGCATATACTTATAGATATATTATATAGACAGAAAACGAAAATATAAGAGACGAATGAAGAATCGTTTCACATATACCCCCGTAGAATCCCGAATGTCAAACTAGGTCAAGATCTTCACGGGTCACGTTTGAGTTCAAACGCGCTTGTTTTAATGTAATTAGTGAAGCTAAGCTAACTTTTTGAAGCTTTCAAGCTTTTTTAAGCTCACTGATGCATCCGGAGTTATATGCTGAAAAAATTGCACGTAGAAACGTCAATTAACGTTTAAGTTATATTAAATTGGTATACTTTTAAGCGACTTCGAATGAAAAATGTTATCAGTTCTGACTAACTGATTTTTTTTTTGTGTTTGCTACCGCATAACTTTTAACTGGGTGAACCAATTTTGCTGGTTTTTTTTATATGATTTATATGATTCCATTCAATGTTTTATGAGTTATTCGCAATAATTGTACTTATCAGTGTATTTCTATGTAATCGGTGTTCGTTTTTTTGTTAAAATCCATTATATTTATTTATAATAAAATCGTAAATACTTGAAGCTGCTTAGCAATCCATGGATTCACCGTGCGAGGGCCCATCGCGTTGCAGAGAGAGGAGTGCGGAGAGTGCCTGGGACTTACGACCCAAGTGTAGGTTTAAGGGGCCCCTTTAAAATATATATATTTCAATATCTTTCAAAATAACAAAATAAGTCAGTCATCAGTAATAAAATACTGAATTAGTATATATATTTACTAATTTATTATTTTATACTGTCTTCATCCGTCGTGACGCAGTGGCATGTCGTATGACTAATAGAAACTATGTAAGCATGATTAGTTACGGGTTCGATTCCTACTCGGGCTAATTATTATGTTTTTAAATATTGAGTGACAGAACTTGAAGCTGAGTGTCGCAACTTTTTTTTAATGAATAAAATTACATCCACGGGCTGACACTTGCCCGTGCCTTTTGATTTTTTTAAATTTATTACATTTGCAGCATACTTACAGAACTACTTAATTGTATCTTAAAACTATGGTGAGATCCTCACCGACTGACTGTTTTTTTTTTTTGGTTACTTACGTTTTAGTTAGTCAATTGTTATAATTAATAGAGTTTCGTTTCTTAACAAGCAATGTTTCGATTTCGAGCGGAAAGTAGGTAACGACGTATCTTGTAAGATTCACTCTACGCCACAAGCTTTAATTAGCCACAAGCTTTAGCCACAAGGTTTTTACGCCACAATCTTAAATACTATCCACACCACCTGGATGCGTGGCACTCCAGTACTGTGCGGTTTCGAAGGAATTTCCTTCCACGTGCCACTGAACTGTGGAATGGCCTACCTGCGGCAGTTTTTCCAGGTCGATACGAAATGGGTACCTTCAAAAAGCGCGCCTACTCCCACCTCAAAGGCCGGCAACGCACCTGTAGCTCCTCTGGTGTTACACGGGGCCGTGGGCGGCGGGGATCACTTACCATCAGGTGACCCGAACGCTCGTTTGCCTTGTCATTTCCATAAACAAAAAAAAAAAAAAAAAAAACCTCTGATTACCCTTCTATGCGAGATAAAGCGTGAAGCTGTTTTTTGCTTAACATTATCTTGCCGTTTCGTTAATACTCCATTAGGGTAAGGGAAATAAGAGAGGGATATTAAAATTTATCATCAAGAAACAATACAGGCCGTTTAACTAACACGGTCTAAGCGGCGTTGAGTTCCACCACCTAATATACAATGTTAGTAAATTAGGTGAAAAAGATGGACGTAGTGTCTTAACACTAAAATATCCTTGCTCTAATGTAATGAAACTTTATTCGATAGATTTATCGACACTGAAATCGTTTCTACTATATGCTTTTACAAATGATATTTTATAAACCTATTTATTAAACAAATAAAAAAATTATAAAGAACAAAAAACCCGACCGAACCAATTCTTTAAATTTAGGAGGCAAATACAAATAAAATAGGCCATAAAAGCTAGTTATGTGTTACGTATATGAAATGTGCTTATTAAATACTTTCATTTGGTACCCCATGCGTTACCCATCAACGATTTTTTTTGTTTTTATTCATGGCGTAGTTGCCTTTAAAGGGCGCCATATTTAATTTAAAGTGACGTCAAATATCTAAGAATACTTGAAGTATCAATACCTATTTAACGTCACCTTAATTATATAAATCGATCTAGGAGTTTGGAAGATATGAGGTAATAAAGAATATTACAAACATACATGATACGCGCGAAAAACATATCCCTCCTCTGATTTTAAAGTTGTTGTCTTGTTCCTGTACAAGGAGAACGAAGTGTTTTTTCCACCAATATGTAAGAAATTTGTGATGGAGGTCATCGTGGTACAGTGGAAACAGCATATATCTTTTACACTTTTTACACTTTTGGTTGTAGGTTCGATCACTATTCGGGAGAATTATTATATTAAAATTATTGAAGTGGGGAACGGAGTGTCTTAACTCGGTTCTCAAGTTCCCTCTGCACACCCTGCTATAGGCGGGACACAGCGTGAAGCTAAAAAAAAATGGAATTCCTCAAGTTAGTTCCTTAAGTCTTGCTCTGGCAAGACAATGCGCGGCGTTGAGTTCCGTCACTTAACACGTAATGTCTCGAATTAGGGCAGAAAGCGGTGAATAGAGGGTCGAGTCACTAGCTTCTCTCTAACTACCCTGCTACGGGATAAAGCGTGAAGAATACACAAATTTAATAAACTCTTAGGAACAAAGTTGTGTTTATCTTTCCCTGTTTTAATTCAGCGCCATCTGTCGCTGCACTTTCAAAGTTTGTGACTTTATAATTTACTTTACGGTCAACGAAATAATTTATTTTGTGTTTCTTTACAAGTTTTAGTGCCTTATGGTGCAGTGGTGGTAATTATTCAATTTTATTGAGAGGCTAATAGTATGTACTACGTACGAGTGCAGGTTTATATTTTAAATCTATACGTTTTATGATATTTTCTTTATTTTTTACTTACTTAATCGCACTAAATTTGAATCCCGCTACATGTTATGCATATACGTTCACAGGTTGACTGGAAGAAATCTCTTCTCAAGATAAGTCCACTTTTGTCGACGAATAATTTGAACATATTGTTTTTTTTGTGTTTTTTTAGTGCAATAAAGAATATTTTATATGTGAGATCTGCAGCGCAGTGGGATGTAATCGGAGTGTATTCAGGCGGAAAGCGGCGAACGGAGTGTCTCGACACTAGGTTCTCTTTGAATACCATGCTATGCGGTAAAAGGATAAAGTAACAATAAAAAAACAAAAATATATTAATTTATAATTGTAATTATAGAGATCAAAAAGTATATCTGTACTGTAGCACGTATACTGTCGCGGGTTAGATTTTTTCCAATTTTTCCACCACGATTTTTAGTGTGAAAATATTCAAAATACTAGATACTTATCGTCATATAATGTTACAATATATTATTATAGCTAAATATATTTTTAATCTGTGGTCGTGTTTGATAGGAAATGTCAACTGTTGTGTTATTCTAATACATACATACATACATAGCTTCACGCTGTATCTCGTATATAGCAGGGTAGGAAGTGGGAACCTAGTCTTAAAACACTCCGTTCCACACTTTCCACCGAATTGAGGCCTTGCGTGTTGTGTGACGGAATTCAACGCCGCGCTTTGCTTTGTTACCAAACGCAGGAAATAAAAATTTCCATTTCCTGGAGTGGGATCGAACCCACAACCTGTCGCGTTTACAGTCGCACGCTTGTGCCTCTGCGCCACGACAGGCGTATATACTAAACAAAATATATATTATTTGAGTAAACAAAGTAAATTACTTAGGCGATTCCAGACAACTAATTTTAATTAATTTAAGCGACGCCGCGGTCAAGATACTGAGATAAGAATTGAGTTATAGTGAGCTTGTTCCGTCTGAAGATATTTTTATGGACTTGGCTTTAAAAAATAGAATAAAATGCAACTTAACCGCCATTTGTGAGAGCTTTTGCTTTATTCATTTGTTAAATTAGATTAATTTATTATTATATTCAATCCCTTTTATTACCCGACAGTCAAAGAAGGGTTATGTTGTTCCCGCATGTATGTTTGTATTCTTTACTTACTTTATACCTTCCAAACTCCTGGACCGAATTATATAATTAAGGTAACTTTAGATAGATATTGATACTCCAACTGTTCTTAGATATGTGACGTCACTTCGAATTCAATATGGCGTCCTCTAGAGGCAATTACGTCATGAATAAAAAAAAAAAGTCGTTGTTGGGTACCGAGTGGGGTGTCAAATGAAAGGACTAAATTAGCACATCTCAAATATATAACATATAACTAGCTTTTATAGCTTACTTTATTTGTATTTGCTTCCTAAATTTGAAGAATTGACTCAGTCGGGTTTTTATTCTTTATAATTGTGTGTTATTTATGTATAAGATGGTGGGCAGAGAGAATCTAGTGTCAACGCTCTACATTCTTCACTTACCACTGGAATTCAAGATATTGCTTGCTATGTGACGGAACTCAATGCAGTGGTTTGTCTTACCAGAGCGAAGAAATGACAATATTTTAAATATAACTATTTCCCCGAATGGGAATCGAACCCACAACAAATAAAATTTACAGTTAAATGTTGTCTCATTGCGCTACAAAGGCCTTACATAGATGAAGAGAACATAGTGTCGACATACTCCGTTCGTCACATACCGCCCAAATAAATTATAGTCTAACATAACGCCTATCGTCGTGCTGACGCCCAAGCGTGCGACTGTAAACACGACAGGTTATGGGTTCGATTCCCACTCCAGGAAATGGAATTTTTCATTTCCTGGTTTTGATAACAAGGCAAAGCGCGGCGTTGAGTTCCGCCACTCAGCACCCAATGCTTCAATTCAGTGGAAAGTGGGGAACGGAGTGTCTTAACACTAGGTTTCCTCTGCCTACCCTGCTTTACGCAGGATACAGCGTGAAGCTACGTATTTAAATTATAGTGATGTATAGATATTTGTAATAATAATGTTTACAAATTAGTAAATAAATGGCGATAAACGTTAATAATATTTCATTTTGCTTCGAAACCCGCAGATGTCACCGTCAGCTCAGTTCATTATAACCAAATACGTCTTATTAGCTTGTTATTCGTAATGTATAGTGTTAGGACGATGACAAACTATTTTAGATATAATTTCGACGAGTACTACGAACAATGGTACAAGTGCTAAAGTACTATTTTATAGGACAATGATTTATTGATTTTTAAGGCTGTAAATTTGTCATTACTCTAAGGAAATGAATCCTTTGAATAATGCATATTTTTAATAATGATTAATTATGATTTCTTTGAAAAATTACTAAGTAACATCATATGCATCATTGAATCGGTTTTTTTGTAAAGTTTTAATTTTGCACTTGTACCATTGTATAGGACCTGTCGATTTGTTAATATATGAGCGTGTTTTCAATTTCATGTTTTTCCCGTCTACCAGGATAAACAGAGAGAGAGAGAACACTCTCGTTCTCCGCTTTCCGCCCGAATGGGAGAAATTATTTTTATTGTTATTCAAAAGACAGGGATTTCAACTTCCGATACCTTCAATATTTATAGATTTTCTAAAAAAATAAATTTCGTTTGTAAAACACCTTAGCTCTAATCGCGTCGTGTGATGTGGCAGCGTGATTGCATTTCAATTGATTAAAAGGACTAATATGTATGTGACATTAGCGGTACTTAGATGTTAGAAACGCGTAATATTTAATTATTGAATAACATGCGTAGTAATTACGTTAATTTGTGATATATTATGGTTATAACAGGTGTCTCAAAATTAACGCAAGATTTGAATACGAACTGCAGCCGCTTTCTTAGCTTTCACTATTTTTGAAATAATCTTTCATAATGAAGACACGTTGTTCTATCGTGTAACGCTCCATTTTTAATAACCCTATACTGTTAGCTGTCAAATTGCTTTTTTTTCAGGGTTGCCAACACTTCACTGCACAAATGGCGGCAAAGTCAAATCTTGCGTTAATTTTGGGACACCCTGTATAACACAAAATCTTTGTTAATTGTAGCCTATATGTTATTTTTATGTATAAGAATGGAGTGCCTTAGCACTAGATTCTCTGGTTCCCTCTGCCTACCCTGCTGTATGCGGGATACATCGTGAAGTTAAAAAAAAATGTATAAGCTTTATTATGAAGTTTTGTTTAAATCAGTTCAGTAGTTTTTGTGGGAAAGACTAACAAACACGAATTTATTCTCATAAACTTCCACATTTATATTTTTTGTTGAATTAATGATTATTTATTATCTTAGATATCAAACCATAAGAACATACATACATACATACATACATAGCTTCACGCTGTATCATTCTATATGCGGGATACCGCATATAGCAGGGTAGGCAGAGGGAACCTAGTGTTAAGACACTCTGTTACCCACTTTCCACTTTCTTCATACAAGGTAAGTAATAGAATTTAGACGTGTTTTGCTTTTTCAGCATCCAGTTTTTCCCGCATACCTAGTGTTTAAGCACTTCGCTCTGCGATTTTCACTCGAATTCGAGATATCGCGTGTTGAACGGAATTCAACATCCCGGTATGTTTTACCATACATACATACATACATACATAGCTTCACTTCAGGGTAGGTAGAGGGAACCTAACGCTAAGATACTCCGTTCCCCACTTTCCGCCAAACTGAGGCATTGAGTGCTGAGTGACGGAACTCAACGCCGCGTCTTAATACCAAACTCAGGAAAATGAAAAATGTTTTACCAGAGCAGGACAAAGAAAATAATTAAATATGATATGTAATTCCCTACATTTTTCTATTTTTCTGCCGCCAAGATATTTTTTCTCTTAAAATAAAATCTATATATAAGACAACATAGTGATTTAAAATTCAGTTAACCCAAGCCTTAGTATTAATCCTAACGTCCTAGGTCTAAACACTGATACAGTGCGGACTTAGTGCGGGATAAAGCTGACTTTATACTGACTTTAGACTATTTAAAGATAAGTTGCCTATTTGTTACTTGACTTTAAATAAGATTATGGTAAAAGTATAGTGAATTTAGGATGCTTTTTAACCAAGTTTCATTTTTTTGTATATTTTTTAGTGGGTGAATCAATTTTGATGATTCTTTTTGTATTTGATAGCTAGCACTTCTGATGTGGTTACAATTTTAGTAACGATGTGATGAGTAGTTTTTGAGTTATTCGTAATAATTTTATTTTTTAAGACATTTTATTTGAAGTTCATTTTATTTTTTGTTAAAATTTTAATTATAATGATATTAGGTTCTTGTGGATTTTAATAGGAAACTATAAAAAAATAATAAATTCTAATATAATTCAGATGTTAAATCTAAAGCATCATATAAAAGAACAATCAACATATAAGAAACTCCTTTTTTTTAAGTTTGTTACAAAAGCTTAGATCTTTTCTTATACAAACTTTTTGTACTGTGTGTAATGATTTTTTAATAAAGGAATAAAGTAATAAGGGCATAAAACTGATATATTTAGATATGGAAGGTAAAAATTGAAGAAAGGAGATTGACAACTTAAAAAATATTTAAACCAAATATTACATATTTTTGTATCAGGAGAAAAGAAAAACGAAATAAGGAAAGGTTGTTTTTAGCTTCATCATATATCAGGGTAGGCAGAGGGAACCTAGTATTAAGACACTCCGTTCTCTTTCCGTTCCTTTCTTTCCGCCGAATTGGGGCATTGCGTGCTGAGTGGCGGAACTTAGCACCGCGCTTTGCCTTGTTACCAAGCCCAGAAAATGAAAATACTAACATTTCCTGAAGTGGGAACGAATGAATCGAACCCACAACCTGTCGCGTCTTTCTAAAATAATAGTAAATAATATATTTATATATGAATATATATGTAAAAAGTATCCTTAACGACACGTTTAATAACTTAGATGAAAGCCGCTAAGCCCCGCTTATCCCATGATAACGATGCGTCCACTCTGTTTTCATTAGTTCACCGACTAGTTTTCTCGTTCTAATGGACTATAAACATCGCCGCAAATAGAGGAGGTAGGCACAAAGTTCCTAGCAATAATCTTAGACTGTATAACCTTTCTTGGAGCAAGTAGTTTTAGTATGATACTGGATGGGCTTGCAGTTTTTGGTGTTAGTTCTTTTATTTGGTAACAAGGCAAAGCGCGGCGTTGAGTTCCGCTACTCAGCACGCAATGCCTCAATCCGGTGGAAAGTGGGGACCGGAATCGTTGAAAGAGAACGGAGTATTGGGTACTTAACATTAGGTTCTCAGGTTCCCTCTGCTTACTGCTATATGCGGATTACAGCGTGAAGATAAAAGAAATAAAAAATAAATATTTAACCCTCGTCAAAAAAGGAGGAAGGTGTTTTTTTTTCTTTTTACTAGGTAAACCTATTTTGATTATTTTTTTTATATGATAGCTAGAACTTCTGATGTGGTCCCATTTAAATAAGTTTTTGAGTTATTCGTAATAATTTTACATTTTAGTATATTATATTTGAGGTCAGTTTTGTTTATTTTTTGCTATTATTTTTAATTATGTTTTATTCTTCTTGCCCATCAGACTATATCATTCTGTTATTTTTTTTGAATATATATATTTTTTTTTCATAAAATTTTTTTGGTTATAACCTTTCTTAGAAAACCAGGATATGGTTTAATTTCTTTTTCTAGAAGATATACCATAAACTAAAATATACATTTTTCCGTACTGTTTTTAGATACATTATTTCTATTTCTCTATTCTGTAGGGCAAGCACGAAAACTTGCGACAAAGTAAGTAAGTATCGTTAACGAAGGAATTTGTATGGGAATTGAAAAGCACCCCTACCGTGCGTAAGAGGAACTAAAGTTTTCCCATACAAAATGCTTTCGATAACGATACTTGCCCTACTGGTACGATAAATACAACTGCACGAGTTGAATATTGATTCTACATTATATCTGCGTACTATGGGAGAAAAACGTGAATCTGCAAAAATGTTTACCTAATAATAATTCTTTGATAATTATTCATTTCCTTAAGCTGTAATCGAATCCAAAACTATCCGTTTACAAGCAAACCTCACGACTCCCACTGCGCCACGATGGCTTTATCATTATCATATTATTAAAGCAACTTCACGCTTTATCCCGCATGGACGGAGGGTAGTCATTAGCCGCTTTCCGCCTCCATTCTAGACATTGCACGTTAAGTGGCGGAACTCAACGCTGCACTCTATATATATTAAAAATTTGACACATCCAGTATCTCTACATCCGCCCTTTAAACTTAATAAGTAAGCTTTCGTTGGGATAATCTGACAAATTTTACGTCTCTTTGATTACTTTCAACTGTTCATATTACTCATAACATGCCTTTATAGCGTCTTAGTAGAAATGTATTTGAAACTTACGTAATGTACCTGTTTGTGTAGTGCTTAATTATACTAATATGGTAGTTGGTTTGAATCAAAATTATAGTATAAGTGATATAATGGAGAGTATCTAGTGTCAAGATACTCCGTTCTTTGTTTTCCATCTGTAATCGAAATATTGCCAGTTGGACTCTCAACTCAATACGCTAACTCAATACGCTAACTCAATACGCGATAGGTTGTGGGATCCATCTTCATTCGGGGAAATTATTATATTCAAATTATTCTCATTTTGCTTTGGTTGAGCCACGGCCAACAAAGTGCGGTGTTTAGATCCGTTACATATACGCAATATCTAGGTAGAAAACTAGTACATACATACATACATACATAGCTTCACACTGTATCCCGCGTATAGCAGGGTATGCAGAAGGAACCTAGTGTTAAGACACTCCGTTCCCCACTTTTTTAGAAAACTGGCGTGTAACTTATTTATCGCTATATTTGCTTGTTTGCGGTTGCGGAGAATCTTAACACTCTCTCCGACTACTCTGCTATGCGGGAAGTGTCAAATTATTTTATTATTTCAATTTTTATAATCAAATTCATCATCATCTAAAGTAAATCTTTTTACAGATTATTATTCTGTTTGTTATTTATTCAGCGTAAAATTTATCAAAGAATAGGAAAAAGTTTTTCTTGACGACCATATTGCTCAGCGATAACTTTAACTCGCCTAACAATAACGATAGTAACATATTCAAATTTTATTAATAAACTTATTATCAAATATGAGAGTAGGTTTTTTAATTATTTACAAGTATATATCGAACCCGCAACTATTGTGTTGTATAATCAAATGCCATTCTACTACGCCGCAATAACATATAACAGGTTAGGATAGACAGAAGGAACCTGAGAATCTTGTGTTAGACACTCCGTTCTCTTTAGATTTCCGTTCACCACTTCCCGCCGAATTGAATATTGCGTGCTGAGAAGCGGACCTCAACGCCACGCTTTGCCTTGCTACCAAACCCAAGAAATGAAAATACAAAATATTAATTATTACAAATATTTAATATTTTCATTTCCTGAAGTGGGAATCGAACCCACAACCCGTCGTTTACAGTCGCACGCTTGTGCATCTGCCACGACTGGCCCCATTTTTATATTTATCTAAATAATTATTTTTTAGCATGTCCATTTAAATTTAATAATTTAATCTGTGGAGACTTAATTGGATTAATATGATTATATTTTGTATCTGTTTTATGTTTCGGTTTTCACCTGACGTGGCGCAGTGGCACAAGCGTGCGACTGTAAGCTCGACAGGTTGTGGGTTCGATTCCTACTCCAAGAAATGTAAAAGTTTAGTATTTTCATTTCCTGGAATTAGTAACAAAGCAAATCGCGGCGTTGAAATTCGCCACTCAGTACGCAATGCCTCAATTCGGAAGTAGGGAACGGAGTGTCTTAACACTAGGTTCTCAGGTGCCTCTGCCTACCTACCTATATGCGGGAGACAGCGTGAAATTTAAAATAAAAAAGCCTTACAGGCTAAAGCATGAAGCTGATTAATATATATAAATTTATAACCCTTATTTTTTTTGCAATACAATAATACATATAATAAACCAAATATGTTGGTCATTTGGTTTACTAACAAAAACTTTAATATAACAAAAAAATACTAAAAAACAAAAGGATTTATTTGTACGACAAAAGATAATTTAAATTTAAGGCGAACAAACGAGACAATCTTTACGTGTCATTTAAACGGACCTCTGGGGGCAGATAAAAGTTCCACAATAAAATTTTATGCCTCAGATTGGGTAAAAACTTTCATTTTCACTTTGAGACGTCCTTCGAAGTTTTCGTGATAAAAATATGATGTATGTGTGAGGTTGGTATTTCGGCGTTACTTATTCTTAATTTTTAATAGGCTTAAATATATTTCACACAAATGAGATAAAGGGTGGTGTTAAGTTCCGCCATTTAACTGGCAATGTCATGAAGTCAGGTAGAAAGTACAGAAGGGGTCTCTTGATATTTGATTCTATTTGACTTTCCTTTTTTAAGAAAGAGCGAGAAGCTGCAAAAAAAGAAAAATATATTCCATGAAGCCACTATGGCAAAGTGGGACAACATCAAACTATGGTTATGGGTTCGATTCCCTCTTGGGAATGATTGTATTTGAATTATTTTCATTTCTCCGCTCTGGTAAGACGGCGCTCAATACGCAATGTCTCGAGTTTAAACAAGTTAATATGTTTCATGTATATTTTTTTTAATAATTATTGATATTAGGCTTTATATATATTATTGATTTATATAAAGGCTGAACAGACTAATTAAAAAAAATGAAGCAAATCAAAATTTTCAAATAAAAAAGTATTTAAATAACGTAAAAACCAAAATATCCAGTTAAAACCTAATATTACCCACGCTAAAAACCACACATTTTGACTTATCAACATATACACGCCTTGTACGTATATAATGAAACAAAACACACCTATTTCTATTTCATAGTGTACCTAGAACAAAGTCAAATAACTTACCTTCTGGAACATTGCCACGGTCGGTTATTAACACTTGCTCTTGGCAGTCGGTGTGACAAATGACGCTGATATGAAGAATCCTAACATATTTAGTTATATTGCTAAGATATTGTTGAATTTACTATATTTATATATTAATTTTATTTATTTGCTAGCTGTTACCTGCGGCTTTACTCGATTAATGGCAGTCCATACTACATACTATAATAAAGAATTGTAAACCATAGAAGAATAAAAAAAAAATCCCGCTGAGTTTCTTGCGCCGGTTCTTCTCAAGTCTGAGGTATTAAATTTAGTGAACCGGTGGTAAATTATTTGACGTTCAAAAATTGAAGCATGTAACTTCTTATTTTGAATAAAATTATTTGACTTTGACTTTGACTTTGACTTTGATTTTGACTTTGACTTTGACTTTAATGTACAGTGTGTATGTGAAGGTTTCGAAGGTTTTCTGTTCATTTGAAGGTTTCGAAGCAGATTTTCATTTTTTTTTCACAAACAATCTTCTGTATGTCAATATATATATGTTTTTAATGAAAATCATCCTGTGTCCTTTTTAATACCTCTAAGAAGTTGTTTACAAAGTTTAATTATAATCGGTTAAGAAGTCTTGGCGTAAAAGCGTAATAAACAAACTTACATTCATTTGAAATATTAGTAGGGGCTGAAATTTTTGAAAACAGAAACCTACATATATAGCTTCTCGCTGTATTCCGCATATAGCAAGGTAGGCAGAGGGAGCCTAGCGTTAAGACACTCCGTTCCCAACTCTCCGCCGAAATGAGGTATTACGTGCTGAGTGGCGGAACCCAACTCCGCGCTTTGCCTTGTTACCAAACCCAGGAAATGAAAAATTCAATTTCCTGGAGTAATTAATTTAGCAAGGTAATTAATTAATTTACAAGGTAATCAGAGTGAATCTATTGTCAAGACAGTCCATTCTGCACTCTCCGTGAATTCGAGACAGTGAAGTAGAGAACTCAGCGTGCTTTGTGTTATTAAAGCGGAGAAATAAACAGTTAACAGTAGTCGTTATCTCACTGTACCACGATTTCAATATATCTCATAAATAAAATCCACCACATAACACGTCCTGTCTCAAATTTGGGTGAAAAAAAGGGAAATCTTGACTCTAGGTTCTTTCTTCCTACCCTAGGCGGGAAAAAGCATGAAATTGAAAAAAAAAATCAAGATCTCAATAAAAAAAGAAAATCGACTTCAAATACAATCTACTAAATAGTAAAATTATTACGAATAGCTCAAAAACTTAGATCTTATCTAAACTTAAATAGGACCACATTATCACTAACTATCATACAAAAAGAGATCTATCAAAATTGACTCACCCATTAAAAAGCTATGTACAACACATAATAAAACAATCTAATTGAGTACCTTCTTTTTTGTAAACCGGTTAAAAAAAAGACAAAAGATATCCCATTTTCAATGACACTTACAAAGTTTAGTCTATCAGGACGCTTTTTGTTGGACACTAGTTAGTTACTCCGTGATTAATTTCTGAATTTCAAGACTTCATCAATTCCAAAGTTAGTTTGTCTTTATGATGAATAATTACATGGCTTTTATGCAAGCGCTTTAATCAGGAGAATTGAAACGAAGTAGAGCTTGATGACTGAAACTGAAAACTTTTGTGTTTGTTTCTGTTTATTGTGAAAATGTTAGAATTGAAAATGTTAAATAGGTGTATAATTAATGTGTTTTTTTTTTGTTTGAAAATGTTGGTGGTAATTTTTGGGAAATTTTGTGTAAATTGCATGCAAAGATGTTGATTTGTCGTTATACAAACTGACATAGTATAAGTAATATTGAAAATATTATTATATATTTTTATCAATTTTATAATACTTAAAAATGTTATTCATGTACTAAGAATAAAAAGAATCATTACGAAATTTAAAACGCCTTTCGTGGCGCAGAGGCACAAGCGTGCGACTGTAAACGCAACAGGTTGTGGGTTCGATTCCCACTCACAGGAAATGTAGAACTTTAGTATTCTTATTTCCTGGGTTTGGTAACAAGGCAAAGCGCGACGTTGAGTTCCGCCACTCAGCACGCAATATCTTAATTCAGTGGAAAGTGGGAAACGCCTACCCTGCGGGATACAGCGTGAACTTAAAAAAAATGGATAACATTAAAAATATCATAATTTAATTTTTTATACGTTAAAAACATCACGATTGTTTTTTTATAGTGTGAACAAATGCTTAAATAAGAAAAATCAAGCAAATACAAACATTTTCAGATAAATACATGCCCTGAAAATATTTATTTTTAAGTTATCCACTTATCTGTCCCTAGCACGGACATATCGACATCCAAAAATTTATGAGAGCAGATGAGATCTGAACTCATAACTCCTAACTAACAATAGAAACAAGAAAAAAATCTATATAACATATAAATTGCATAAAACTCTATTTCCACCGAACTCTACATTTTACAAATTAAAAAAAAAAATAACCAACGCTCGCGTACGTTTCATAAAAAAAAATATCGTCAAATACCTTTCTTTTCATTTCAATGAATTTCCGTAAGGACGTCGCGCCGTATTAAAACGTGTAGTTTTAAATACATCGCCCGGAGCGTTCGCATCTAATGTTTCCAAAGGGTAGAGTCGCTTGTAGAGATTTTCACGTAAAAATACTCATACCGTGAATGATATTTATTTTATTTGTTTGTTTTGATTTTAACGTAGGCTTCTATCTTTTTTGTATGTGTCTTTTATGGTATTTTGATATTTATGTGTTTGTTATAGGACCACGTGTATAAGTTGATATGACGACTTGTATATATAATAATATTTATTTCTCTTTTTTTTAGTTTCACGCTGTGTCCTGCATGGTAGGCAGAGAGAACCTAAGAACCAAATGTTGAGACAGTCTGTTCCCCACTTTCCGCCGAGTTGAGGTATTAATTATTATAGGTGCTAAGTAGCAGAAGTCATCGCCGCACTTTGCCTTGTTATCAAATCCAGGAAATAAAAATATTAAACTTAAACGGAACGGAGTGTCTTAACACTAGGTTCCCTCTGCCTACTCTGCTATATGGGGAATACAGCGTTATGAAGTTATTTATGTTATATGTGTACTCGAACGTATGCGTTTTGAATAGTGGAACATGGCGCCGTTGTCTTACTAGAGTAGGTAAATGAAAATAATATAATATAATTATTCTGGGAGTGAATTTTCGATGATTTACCCAGCACCAGTTTAGAGAGTAGCTGAGACGACCTAAATGTAGATTTAAGGGGCCCTTTATATGCGTATCAACTTTCAACTTCGTTTCGCTCTCCTGTCTCTACCTTACTAAATTAGAAAAGATCCTATGAATACTGTCTTCAAAATAATACAGTTACGCTTCTAGCGTAATTACTATATCAAATTTTAAAATTTATTCAAATATCTACAGACTACTAGAAGCATACACGGAACGCAGGCCACGAGTGTTACCCAGTGGTTAGTGCACTTTACGCGTAAGCCGTGCACTGTCTCTATTTATTCACACATACGTCTGAGAGACGTCTGAGTGCAATATTTACTTGAATTTGTGTAAAATTCTACATTTTATGGAATTTAGACGTGTGAGTCGTTGTGGTAGAGCAAAGTGTTTGAGTGTGTATGTACGTATATACGAGTATAAATATATATTGTTCTAAGTTGCTACTAAAATAATTGGACACTCTTTGGAAAAAAAATATCTTATTTCTTAAGCTTAGTTAAGTAATATGAAAATATAGTGAAAGTTGACAAAAGTTAACCACGCGTCCGTAGTGATTAAATAAATACAAAAAAAAAGTTCTAGATTTAATCATAATTGAAGTTTGAACTCAGCACGCAATGCCTCAAATCCAATGGATAGTGGGGAACGGAATTGTTGAAAGAGAACGGAGTGTCTTAACACTAGGTTCTCAAGTTCCCTCTGCCTACCCTGCTATATGCGGGATACAGCGTGAAGTTAAAAAAACGAAGTATTTTTGCTGACCTAAAAAAAAACAGTGGAATTCATAACATGCTTCTTGTTATTAACTTGACTGTTTTTTTGTCTGTGTATTACCGCATATTTTTTTTACTGGGTGAACCAATTTTGATGATTTTATAGTTAGTATTCTTATGGCGTTTATGAGACAATCGTAATATATTTTTTAATAGAAACGGAATAATTTAAATACGATCATTGTTCCAAGTGGAAATCGAACCTATATACAATCCATCGCGGTTATAGACACTCGGAGTGCTACTGCGTTACGATGACCTCAAGCCTGCCTGGTATTGAAATAAAACAAAAAAATCACATCAGGGCCTAATGCCTAGTGTTGAGACACTCCGTTCCCTTACTTTCCGCCGAATTGAGGCATTGCGTGCTGAGTGGAGGAACTCAACGCCGCGTTTTACCTAGTTACCAAACCGAGGAAATGAAAAATTTAATTTCTTGGAGTGGGAATCGAACCCACAACCTGTCGCGTTTACAGTCGCACGCTTGTGCCTCTGCGCCATGACAGGCATTAAGGTATTATTATACTTAAATTTCCATCTCCTCGCATTGACAAAACTAAACGCGGCGTTGAGTTCCGCCACTCAACAAGACATCTCTCTAATTCGGACGAAAAGTAGAAAACGGAGTGTCTAGACACAATACTTATTTGACTATCCTACTCCTTTTTTCCCCGTTTTAACTCTCTACCATATAAACATAATAAATATATTTATCTCGCTAAACAATAAAAACAAAGGGCCGACACAGCCCTTTGCTGAGTGTGAATGTTTGAAATTTAAAATTTAATTAAGGCGTTGCGGCGGTTTCGTAAATCCACTAAAGGCGGGACACACGTTCAAAGCAATTTTTAATTGCATACCCACTGGAAGCAAGTCTTTGACGTTTGCGATTGATTAAAAAGAAAATCTAATGTTAGGTGTCGTGTAATGAGGTGTGAATATGTTTTATATATATAGGTATAATTAAAGTTTTCATAAATATAAATTTTATTTCTGATAATGAAAAAAATATAT
Source organism: Philaethria dido (assembly GCA_033558755.1). Taxonomy (NCBI): domain Eukaryota; kingdom Metazoa; phylum Arthropoda; class Insecta; order Lepidoptera; family Nymphalidae; genus Philaethria; species Philaethria dido. The sequence goes on from JAKGSA010000913.1 coordinate 90,961, forward strand.
ATTTATTACGAACAAAACTACTCATCTGATTTTAATTAAATTTAAATGGGACCACAATAGAAACATTAGCTATCTTATAAGAAAAGAACATCGAAATTTGTTCATCCAGTAAAAAGTTATGCGGTAGCATACGTAAATAATACAGTCGAGTTGAGAACCTCCTCCTTTTTATGAAGTCGGTTAAAATACTTTTGTATTTTTTCATTTGAATGCAATATTACCCTGAATTCAAGTCATCGCGGCACAGCGAGAGGGCATCTCACAGTAAACACGATTGGATGTTGGTTCGATTTCCATCCCCCGTATGAATGATTATACTTAAGCCCATCCCACTCCAGGAAATGTAAAATTCAATATTTTCATTTCTTGTGTTTGGTAACAAGGCAAAGCGCGGCGTTGAGTTCCGCCACTCAACACGCAATGCCTCAATTCGGCGGAAAGTGAGGAACGGAATTGTTGAAATAGAATGGAGTGTCTTAACACTAGGTTCTCAGGTTCCCTCTGTCTACCCTGCTATATGCGGGTTACAGCGTGAAGTTAAAAAAAAGAAAAAAAAAGTTAAATTATTTCATTTGTTTTCTCTATTAAAACAAAGGGTAGCATTGAGTTCCGCCATTTATCATGCAATGTCGCGTCGGGCGGAAATGCAGAACGGAGTGTCTTAACACTAAGTTCTATCTGCCTACTAATAGATCGTTAAGTTATAAAAAATCTATGTAATACCTATACTAGGCGAAAATATGTAGACCAAACTGAAATTTGGCCTATTGGCTCCTTGTAGAGTGTAGCGAACTAAGAGAGTATACCTCGAAACTCCTACGAAACGGTAAAAAACGGGGTTTTAGGTTTAATAATCATGACAAAACAGTCGCGGGATACAGTTAGTAAATAATAATTCGTTGAACATATCAGCAATGCACCGATTGTTAGAAACTCGTAATGTTACAGCATAAATTGTGAGACCACTCGCGCTACAAAACTTTGCGAAATTCTGTCGCTTGCACACATATTAAAATTTAAATTTATTTATTAATATGTATGTAGGGTTGTAGTCCAGTGTGTAATGGAAGTTGGTGGGACTATGTATGCTTGATGGTATATATATTTACTAGATTTCCGCCCGCGGCTTCGCCCGCGTGGAACTCGGTTATATCGCGCGACATGGTAAAGAGTAGCCTATAATCTTTCCGAAGGTTTACACTATTTGTCAAAATTGGTTCAGTGGTTTAGGTGTGAAAGTTGTAAACAGTTGAACAATCTTACATGATTTTATGTTTGACAATAAGGAACTTCCATGCAAGCTTTTATCCCCAATTTCAACCTATTCCACCCTTTTTTCACCATAAAAAGTATCCTATGTCCTTTCCCAAGTTCAGTGCTATCTTTATATCGAATTTCATCAAAATCGGTTCAGTGGTTTAGGCGTGAAAGCGTAACAGACAGACAGACAGACAGAGTTACTTTCATATTTATAATATTAGTAAGGATTATTTGTTGTACCATATATGTTTAAGATGTCCTCGTCCTTCGTCACGTGATCGTTCTACATTTTATTTACCTAAAGCTAGAACTGAATATGCTCGCAATAACTTCTTGTATCGTTCTTGTAAGCGTCATAATGATATTTTTAAAAACATTGACATGAATAATCTTACTTTCAATAAATTCAAAGCTCCAATTAATTGTATTGATATTTAATAACTATAATTAACTTAACACGCTGTAACCCGCATATAGCGGGGTACGCAGAGAGAACCAGAGAATCTAGTGTTAAGACACTCCATTCTCTTTCAACATTTTCGTTTCCCACTTTAACTATAATTATATTTATTATTATTATTATTTTATAATAACTGTTTTTTAATTCTGTGGAGACTTTATTAATATACTGTTTGTCTTACTAATAAATAAATAAAAATATAGCAGCTTTATTCTGCACCATCAGCAAAGGCAGAGAGAACTCAAGATACTGTGTGTAAGTGACTTGACACTATGTTCACCCTGTCTAACCTGATATTCAGGTTAAAGTATGAAGGTTTTGTTGTTGTTTGTTGATTGTGATTGTTTTAAACTATGAATTGGGTAAAACGGAACTGAACTTGACTCACTCATATATAGTGTAGATGCGTTTCTACTCACCAATACTGTCAGTGCACCGTACGTCGTCAGTCAATTTAATTGAATATTACCTGGAACAATAAAAAATCATTTTATCATAACCAGTACTATTTAAATATAATAATATATATTTAAATCTTATAGTACTATTATTACTTTAAATATATTAAATATTGCAGACAGTGGAGCTTGGAGCAGTACCTGGGGCCTGCGAACAAATGTAGGCCTCTAAAAAGGGGCCCCTTTAAAAAGCATTAAAACTTATTTCGATTATCCAAGCTCCTCTCTCTACCCAACCAATATAAGTAATAAATCGTACAAATATATACATAGATATATAAATAATAAATATTTATAAAATGCCTACATAATATCTTCATAATATTATGAATATGAACGAAATTATTTACAAAAACAAGATGAGTCGTGGCGTTGAATTCCGCCATTCAACACCATTGTCGTTTACGAGCTGAAAGTAGAGAATAGAGTGTCTTAACACTAAGTTCTCTTTGAGTAGCCTGTTGTACCTGAAAAAGCGTGAAGCGAATTGTAAGCTCAAAAAATTGAACTTTAAAATAAACACTTCACAATATTAAATATAGGTACTACAAGAAACAATTCGGACGCTCAACTCAACTCAACTCAACTCAACCGTCCCCAACTCAACTTAGAAAGCTTCCAAGTTCCAATTATTCAGTATTTCTTGCACGCTTTATTAATACTCGAGCCGTGATTAGTAACTTTTGATTTCTTCCAATGAGAAGCAATTATTCTACACATTGATTTATTGTTCTTGTCTCAACTTTTTGGCGAATTGTCTTTAAGTAAAAGTTCAAAACATGGAACTTTCTGATAACTTTCGTAGATACGAACGATATGGCACGTTTTGATGGGGGAGATTTTTGTTTTGATTATTTCGTATTGTCTGTCCGTTTATTTGTTATTTCTCTTCGTGTAAAGATGAAGTATTGACGAAGTACTTAATATTGTGTATTTAGATTGATTGATAAATAATTAAGATTTTTATCACAAAAAGAAAAATGACTTCAAATAACAATGTTAGTTACATTGTTACGAATAACTCAAAAACTACTAGTCACGTCTCAAGTAAATTTAAATGCAACCATATCTAAAGCATCTTAGCTATCATATAAAAAAAGAATTATCAAAATTACTTCACTTGTCGAATTGATAACATCCACCTATCATCATTCTATCATCTTCACTGGTTGAATTGATAACGTTTTTAGAAGTCGGTTAAAAAAACGGTTTCACGTTTCACTTTATCCTGTATATCAGGGTAGTCAGCGAGAAGCTACTAGTGTCAAGAAGTGGAAAACGGACCACTTTAACGTCTTCCGTGGCGCAGAGGCACAAGCGTGCGACTGTAAACGCGACAGGTTGTGGATTCGATTCCCACTCCGGAATGGTTTCATTTCCTGAGTTTGATAACAAGGCAAAGCGCGGCGTTGAGTTCCGCCACTCAGCACGCAATGCCTCAATTCGGCGGAAAGTGGGAAACGGAGTGTCTTAACACTAGGTTTCCTCATCCTACCCTGCTATATGCGGGATACAGCGTGAAGCTATTCACTACTTTCGCAGGTTTCATTTCTTCACAGAGAAATACAATAGTATATTTTATATAATAAAATATTTTCTTGTCAAATATTATTGCGTAGGCTTAATACCTGGTTACCGCCCACGTTTATTATACATATATTCAAAGATATCATTTTAATCTAAACTAAATATATAACAAGGCTTTATTCTATTCTATTCTATTGTTGAAACAATATGCCGATTTTAGCTTACATCTTGTATTCTGTTTACTTATATATTTCAGATAATGTTAGATTTGTTTTAAATTTATAAATAAATATTTTTAGGAGGATATTTTGAAGCCTGTCGAGACACAGAGACACAAGTCGACTGCAAACGCGACAGGTTGTGAGTTCGATTTCTACTCCAGGAAATTAAAATATTAAATAATATTTAGTATTTTCATTTTCATAGTTTTGGTAACAAGGCAAAGCGCGACGTTGAGTTCCGCCACAAAGCACGCAATGCCTCAATCCGGCGAAAAGTTAGGCATTCATAAAAGAACGGTGTCTTAACACTAGGTTCTCGATGTCCTTCTGTCTACCCTGCTATATGCGGGTACAGTATAAAGTTAATTATATGAATACACATTGAATTAAAAATTCACAATTAAATAAAATTTCGTATAACCCAATAAATGAGTACATAAAATTAATAAACCAATTACCGGTGGTTAATAACTGAGTATTTAACCGTGACTGCAATTATTTGCATAATAACTAATAGAGTTAAGCTTTAATAGTTAAAATTCAGAGTTCGCTAAATATATAATTATAATTTAAAAAATCAGTTTTTCGCTCTATCCTGTATAGCAGGGTAATCAGAATGAACCTGGTGTCTAGACACTCCGTTTTTGGCTTTCCGCCCGCATTTGTATATTTTATGGCGGAACTCGTACATACATACATACATAGCTTCACGCTGTGTCCCGCATATAGCAGGGTAGGCAGAGGGAACCTAGTGTTAAGACACTCCGTTCTCCACTTTCCGCCGAATTGAGGCATTGCGTGCTGAGTGGCGGAACTCAACGCCACGCTTGAAAAATGAAACATTCCATTTCCTGGTGTGGGAATGGGACCCACAATCTGTGGCGTTTACTTGTTATCTATAAATTATTATTCTTAATAAAATGTTTTTAAATAAAAATGTTGCATTATTGCAAGTCTTAGAGCTAATTTTCGAGTTGAGTTTAATTTTCACTTACGTAAAAATTAATCTCTAGTGAGTTGAGTTGAGTTGAGTTGAGTTGAGACTTAATTTAAAGTCATGCTTAACAACTAAGCCACAGTAGTATCAATTACCATTTTTTTAAAGCTTTTTTTTATCAAAATAATATAAAATTAATGTTTCCAAAATAGACAAAAGTGGAAGTCGGAGTGTCTTATCTCTACTTTCTCTCTAATGCTAAAGAAGAACGCTATTTATTATTATAGAAACCAGTTGAAAGTGCAACTTTTTGTTGAGCGTGATACCATGTTCAGATAGCGGGCCGTATTGTTCCGAGACACTATGAATGTTTATATGTTAAGGGTAAGTTATATTTTATTTTATTTATTTTTTTTATCTTCACGCTGTATCCCGCACATAGCAGGTTAGGCAGAGGGAACCAGACAACCTAGTGTTAAGACACTCCGTTCTCTTAAATATTTCCGATTTCGACTTTCCATCGAATTGAGGCATTGCATGCTCAGTGGCGGAATTCAACGCCGCACTTTACCTTGTTACCAGAGCGAGGAAATTAAAGAACTAAATATTATTTAATATTTTTATTTCCTGAAGTGCGAAATCGAACCCACAACCTATAGTGTTTACAGTCGCAAGCATAGCCTCTACGCCACGACAATCCTCATATCTTTTTTGATCGACATATTGTAAACATATGCTGCGTTTTGTATAGAATTTTTGTATTTTCAAGTAACAAAAAAAAGAAAAAAAAAATATGTTGCTCATTTAATTCCTAAGTCAATATATAAAAAAATCTGTCCTTTCTTCAATTTTAAATATTGTATATATTCCTTTTATCTATAAAATTTTATATTATAAAAAAAATATAAGCACTAACTCTTGCAACAAAGCTTAAATCAAAACGCGGCGTTGAATTCCGCCCTACAAATATAATAACTGTCTTTAATACATAGCTTCACGCTGTATCCCACATATAGGAGGGTAGGCAGAGGGAACCTAGTGTTAAGACACTCCGCTCCCCACTTTCCGCCGAATTGAGCCATTGCGTGCAGAGTGGCGGGACTCAACGCCGCGCTTTGCCTTATTACCAAGCCCAGGAAATAAAAAAAATCATTAATTGTCTTTAATTAAGACAGTAATTTCAGAACGGAGTGTCTTAACACTAAATTATATTTAACTATTCTATCCCCTATATTGTACGGGATAAAGCATACTGCTTTTATTATTAATAAACAAACAAGCATCGCCTTAAGCTAGTATATCTCTACATATAAAAAAGACGAACAGAACTACCCGTCATGCCTTACACCTCGTCATATGAGATACTGTTGCCATAACCTATACTTTGCAGCTTACATGGTCAAGAGATATATATTTTATTATTATTTCTTGTTTCTTTCGCATTTTGAGGTAGAAATGTAAGGAAAATACTTGTATAATATAGTCTGTCTGTCGTGGTGCAGAGGCACAAGGGTGCGATTATAAACGTGACAGGTTGTGGGTTCAATTCTCGCTCTAGGAAATGAGAATATTGAATAATATTTAATATTTTCATTTCCTCGCTCTAGTAACAAGGAAACACGCGGCGTTGAGTTCCGTCACTCAGCACGCAATGCCTTAATTTGGCGGGAAGTAGGGAACGGAAATGTTAAAAGAGAACGGATTGTCTCAACACTAGGTTCTCTGAAAAGTGTAACTGAGTTCCGCCACTCAACAGAACTATCTTGATAGATAGTTCTTTCTGGCTATGCAGTTATACAAGAAAAAGTATGAAGATGTATTAAAATTAACTTACATGAAAATTTCATCAGGTGACCCGAACGCTCGTTTGCCTTTTCCTTTCCAAAAAAAAAAAAAAAAAAATTAATATATTACCCTGAGCGACATTTAACATCTACAAACCACTTTTTATATATTTGAAAAAATCCTCATAAAATCAATAATAAAAATTTTACCAAAAAAAGAAAACCGATCACTAAAAAAAATACTTTTTTTTTTTTTATGGATAACGGATGGCAAACGAGCAGAAGGACCACCTGATGGTAAGTGGTTACCTTCGCCCATGAACATCTACACCACCAGAGATGTTGTAGATGTGTTGCCAACCTAGAGGATAGAGACGGAAGGGGAGGATAATGTAGTAGTCCGCTATCGGAACCACCACATTTTTGGGAAAGAATGGGTGGGAAAGGGGAAAACCTGGCTTACATGCCATCGAACCGGAACACATCACAAGATATTTGGCGGTTCGTCTTTGACATGATAGTGGTCGCGAGCCAGACGGAGGACGAACCTCCTACCACCAAACGAAAAAAATACTACAAATAACTCAAAAACGACTCGTCAGATTTTAACTAAATTTAAGTGACACCACATCAGAAGCACAAGCTATCATATTAATAAAGAATCATCAAAATAAGTCCAGCAAAAAGATTTGCAGTAACACATAAAAAGTACAATCGAACTGAAAAACCTCGAGAACCTTTTTAGAAATTAGCTAAAAAATATTCAGCATTCATTCATTTTTGTGAAACTCTCTTATCAATCATACTAATATCGAGTTTCATTGCATAAGCCTAACAAATTATGCATTTACACTGTGATAATGTACATAAATACTTTAAAACGTACAAATTGCATCGATAAGAGCGACTCAGTATAAAACCCTATGAAAAATGGCAAGGCTTAACCCTTCAGGGGTACGTCAGGGCAGGTAATTAGTGGCGATTTGTTACGTAGACGTAGACGTTAGGCTTATACGACAAAAGTCATTGTATTATGCCATACCGGGCGTGAATAAGTTGATAAATTGATTATGCATTTAGAGCTAGTATTATTGAGTAAAGTTTTATTAGTATTGTAGTATTTTTAAGTTAAGTTTTTAACCAGTGAGCAATTTGATGATGATTTTTTTTATAGCTAGTGTCGCCTGTCATGGCGCAGGGGCACACGCGTGCGACTGTAAACACGACAGGTTGTGGGTACGATTCCCACTCCAGGAAATGTAAAGATTTAGTATTTCCATTTCCTGGGTTTGGTAACAAGGCAAATTGCGTTGAGTTTCGCCACTCAGCACGCAATGGCTTAATTGGGCGGAAAGCGGGGAACGAAGTGTCTTAACACTAGGTTCTTAGGTTCCCCCTGCCTACCCTGCTATATGCGGGATATAGCGTAAAGCTAAAAAAAATAAAAAATAAAAAAAATCTACAATTACCACAAACATACATGCATATATAGCTTCACGCTGTATTCCGCATATAGCAGGGTAGGCAGAGGGACCCTAGCGTTAAGACACTCCGTTCCCCACCTTCCGCCGAATTGAGTTAACTTAACATATATACAAACATAAATATATATATGACAATTTAAAAACATAACATCTAAGTGTCTATCACTTTTAAATTCAAAAATATCAAAACAAAAAGGCACATAACCCCAAAATTCTCACCCAATCAACTAAGTCCTACTTCATCCCATTATTATGGAGATTTATACGGCAGTTTATTTGGTTACAAAGAACTTGTGGCAATGAATATTTTGAGATAAAGAATTTTTTTATAAGTATAAGGAAAAAATTCTTCATTGTTTCTGAGGCCGGACCAAGTTTCGAGTTATTATAATGTTAGCAGAAGTTAAGGGTTTCTGAATTTTTTTTTTCTATTCAAAAAATTCTTTAAGTTTATCATATTGCTGTTTTAAAAAGTTTTGAATATTAAGTTGTTAATTATAGGCTATTGGAGCGCAAATGCGAGTGGTGGTGGGTTCGATTCCTACTGGGAGGAATAATATATTACAATTATTTACATTTCTTTGGTAAGACTAAGCGTGGTGTTGAGTTGAGTTTCCCCAATCAGCGCAAAATATCTCAAATTGGGGATATATAGAACAAAGAGTCTAGATAAGATAAAGAGATAAAAAGATATTTATTCAAAAAATATTTTACAAATTGAGCAGCCGAGAC
>JAKGSA010000913.1:109829-174024 GCA_033558755.1 Philaethria dido
TTTTTGTTAATTGTATAAGCTAGTTTATCAATTCAGTAGTTTATGCGAAAATGAGTAACAAACCATTTTACATTCTCTCAAAATTTTATAAAATATAAGTAGGATATCAAAAACACTTCTTTTAAATTCACAATCATCGAGTAGAGTATATTGGGTAAATATTTTAAACAAAACAACTAAAATAAATGAGAATTGAACCCACAACAATCATGTTAATATAATGTATTATTTCACTTTAACACCTGTCGTGGCGCAGAGGCACAAGCGTGTAACTGTAAGCGTGACAGGTTGTGGATTCAATTTCTACTCCAGGAAATGTAAAAGTTTAGTTTTTTTTTTAGGTTTGGTAAAGCGCGGCGTTGAGTTACGCCACTCAGAACGCAATGCCTCAATTCTGTGGAAAGTGGGGAACGGAGTGTCTTGACACTAGGTTCTCAGGTTCCCTCTGCCTACACTGATATATGCGGGATACAGCGTGAAGTTTACTTATACCACACCCAAAAAATCGCTACGCCCGTAATAAGCACGTCCGACGAAAACGATATCCGGAGATCATATAATTTACTTATTGTATTGTTTGTTACTTTCAATCACAATAATAAGGAAACAAAAGATATATTTTTAGTCAATTTTCTATATTTATTTTGTTTTTTTCTTACACAATTTGTAAATGGGATAAAGCGCAGCGTTTATTTCCGCCTGTCGTGGCGCAACGGCACAAGCGTGCGACTGTAAACGCGACTGGTTGTGGTTTCGATTCCCACTCCAGGATATAAAATTTTTAAATAATATTTAGTATTGTCATTTCCTGAATAAGGCAAAACGTGGCGTTGAGTTCCGCCACTCAACACGGAATGTCTCAATCCGGTGGAAAGTGGGGAAAGGAATTGTTGAAAGAGAACGAAGTGTCTTAACTCTAGGTTCTATCTGCCTGCCCTGCGATATGCGTGATACAGCGTGAAGTTTAGTTCCGCCACTTTACATGCAATGTTTCGACCTCAGGTGGAAAGCGATAAACAAAGTGATTTGACACTAGTTTCTCTCTTAATAACTTGCTATGTAGTGTAAAGGTATTTTTTATTACAGACTTGACAAAAAGAGGGCGTCATTAAATCAATTGTGTTTTTATGTGTGTTAACGTATAACTTTTTACTGGATGAACAAATTTTGATGATTATTTTTTATATAACATCTAGTGCTTCTCACGTGATCTCATTTACTCTCTTACAAGTAGTTTTTGAGATATTCGTAATATTTTTAGTGTATTTAATTAGAAGGATTTCTTTTTTGGTAAAATTTTAATTATTAAATTCATTACCTAATTGCTTGAAAAACTTTCAAAACTATATAGGTGGTTGACATTTTAGAAACTCATAATTTAATTAGTCTCCTTGTGAGTAAAATAATTGTCTTATTCGTCTGAAAAAAGCTTTTGAATTCATTTTATTTAAATTAATATTTCAGTACTAAGCTTTCAGTCTCATAATTTTATATTTTTAAAGGGTCATTGCTTTAGTTTAAAAAATGAAGAATACTCCAATAATTTGATAGTATAGATGAATGATTGGTATAATTTATACATACATACATACACAGCTTCACGCTGTATCCCGCATATAGCAGGGTGGGCAGGGGGAACCTAGTGTTAAGGCACTCAGTTCCCCAGTTTCGGCAGAATTGAAGCATTGCGTGCTGAGTGGCGGAACTCAACGCCACGCTTTGCCTTATTACCAAACCCATTCCATTTCCTGGAGTGGGAATCGAACCTACAACCTGTCGCGTTTACAATCGCGCTTGTGCTTCTGCACTACGACAGGCGTTCTAGCGCTCTGGCGTTCTATTAAATGAACTTATATATATATATATATATTTAGCTACACACTGGTTCCCGCATATAGCAGGATAGGCAAAGGGAACCTAGTGTTAAGACACTCCCTTCCGTTTCCCTTACATGTAATATACATATATACCATATAAATATATATTAGCAACTATTGAGGTAGGTACATATGTACATACAAAAGCTCGATCAGAGGCGTCGAAGTGGCGTTAGTAATCTAGACAATTAATCCCGTGATTGCATTGAATGGCTCTTTGTCCTATAGTGCTTGTCTTGTTACTTGATCATTCTATAGTTATGTGGCATTTATTGTATATATATATACATACATAGTAATATTTTAAATGTAAGTTTGTATGCTACTCTTTTACTCCGAAGTTATTCGAGCGATTATTATGACTTTTTTTAAATTTATTCTTAGAGGCATTAAAATGATAGGATATTTTTCATTAAAAAAAAATATTTTGGAAGATATGATTGATTGTCACAAAATTGAAAATTTTGCTACTTCAAAGACTTCAAGTTAGCACATGTACACATTTAAGTGTGCAGTATGGACTGTCATTGATACATACATACATAGCTTCACGCTGTATCCTGCATATAGCAGGGTAGACAGAGGGGACCTACTGTTAAGACACGTGCTGAATGGCGGAACTCAACGCCGCGCTTTGCCTTCTTACCAAACCCAGGAAATGAAAAAATCCATTTCCTGGAGTGGGAATCGAGCCCACAACCTGTCGCGTTTACAGTCGCACGCTAGTGCCTCTGCGCCACGACAGGCGTTAATTTTTTTTTATAAATACGTTCTTTTAGAATATAATCCCCAATTTCAAACTAAGACATTACAACCAGACAGACAGACCGCAAAAGCAAAGTGGATAGAAATCGAAAAGCAGCGTCAACAATTCAATAGTGAATATTAAGCTCCGGACCTAAGCATTTTACCTTATTTTACCTTTTACCTTGAAAATATTGAAAGTTGCTTGGGAAAAGAATTTTGGCTTTTCCCTTTTAGTTATGTTAAGGTTATTATAAGTATTTTATATATAGAGAATGGAAATCTTAAGACTAGATACATTTTTAAAATACCTTAATATATAAATATATATATATATATATATATATATATATATTAATGGATTAGGATCTCATATTTTCGTGAATGTTCCCTAGTGTCCGTCTTTCCTTGATGGCTAACAATGAAAATAGATTTTTAAAATGTCTTAATTAGGTGAAATTCAGATCATTTTAATCGTATTTCAAAATTATATTAAAGAGAATCGTAAATAATAGTAAATAATAAAATTCAATAGGGAATAATATTTGGCCTTTTCGTCTTTAGTAATATGTGGCCTATAAATTCAGGTAGAGACCATCATGGCGCAGTAAATAGCACCTGACTGTATACACGATTGGTTGCGAGTTGGAGTTCCACTCGAGAGGATTATTTTAAAATTATTTTATATAAACAATGTCTCATAATCGGACGGAGAGTGCAGAACGGAGTATGAGTGTATGTATATTTAAATTTTTAGTTTTATAAAGTGATAAGAAGTGACTGACTTAGTGACTGGCAAGTAAAATAGTTCCCCTAGGAGACTAAGATATTGGACGCAATGAGACGTATTCGTAGAATAGAATAGAAGTTTCGCTAGAAATAAAGATTAATTCAAATATATATTTTTTCAGCATCTTGTTTTTTATCGCATAGCAGGTTAGTTAAAGAGAACCTAATATCTCTTCTCTACTTTCCATTTTGGTTTGCCAGAGTGGTGAAATGAAAATAATTTAAATACACAATCATACTTTTGAATGGGAATCAAACCTGCAACCAGTCACGTTTACAGTCAAACACTACACCGCTGGCCATAAATTAAAATGACAAAAGTCACAAAATTTGCTAACTAAAATTCCGCCATTCTTGATTTTAGCACTTTATCTCATGATATTTACTTGGAACAACAAAGTAGTCCGAGTAACTTGTATACAACCCGGTTTATGTATTTTTACAGTTATTTACTGCTGAAACTTTGCAACTGCACTGTTTCAACTGCCCAACTAACTTCTACTTGAGAGTTATATTTTTGAAAACTTTTAATTCTACCTTCCTTAAGTCATAATTTTTATGTTTTTTCTTGTATTTATTTTAATAATTATTAATAAGTAGTAGCCTCATTGACGTGTTAAATGTGCGTACGTTTATGTCACGTTGTACAAAAATATATGTCAAACTGCATTTATTTTATCAACTTAGTGCATTTTTGACGCATTATTATAAATAATATAGATCTTCTGCATTTATTCTCCGTGTACATAGTTTTCATTAAAGGGAATCCATTTTTTTTCTTGTAGAGATGGAATCCACAACCAATCGTATTTAAAGATAGACGCTACGCCACTGTGCTATGATGGCCTCTTATTAATATAGTAATAAAATTGTAACAATAGCGCAGAGGCATAAGCATGCGCCTGTAAACGTGACAGGTTGTGGGTTCGATTCCCACTCCAGAAAATGGAATTTTTCATTTCCTGGGTTTGGTAATAAGGCAAAGCGCAGCGTTCAGTTCCGCCACTCAGCAAGCAATCCCTCAAATCGGTGGAAAGTGGGGAACGGAGTGTCTTAACACTAGGTTCTCTGGTTCCCTCTGCTTAACCTGCTATATGCGGGATACAGCGTGAAGCTATATAATGTATGTATGTAGTAATAACATAGTAATAGTAGTTTATCCTCTCAGAATGATAGCTTTAGTAGTAAAAATTGCTTCTCAATCATACAAAAGCAACATAGAACGTCGTAAACCGGGTCCGCCTCTAAAATGTTCTAGTTATTTGAAATCTGAATATTGATCCTGTTCACCCTATTTTATGGTTTGATTGTTTTATTGCTCTTATGTCAGTATTTATTAAAGTTATTTTCATGCGTTTTTTTTAAATAAAATTACTACTTTTACTTACATAGTGTCTTATACTAATTTTGATCAATTTTCAGGAATATATTTGTTTTACAAAACACAGATAATTAGATTTTAACAAAAAAAATATGCCGATTTCAAGCGAAATGCATTAAAAAGAAGTTATTACGAATAACTCAAAAACTACTTATCAAATATAAACTAAATTTAAATGTGATCCACATCAGAAACACTAGCTATCATATAAAAATGAATCATACAAATAAGTTCATCCAGTAAAAAGACATGCGGTAACACAAGTAAAAAAATACAGTCTTCTTTGAATTTAACTAAAAAAAATAGGTCATATAGTTTTTTTCCTTATCCCGGTCGTTTTGAGCATATCAGATTCACTCTGTCCATATATTGTCTGTACATACTCTCAACGAATCCGGACACAAGTTGGTCGGAACAGCCTCGGAATATTTTCATACACTTAGGTTTACTTTTTCTGTAAAATTTTAATTATTCAAATAAGAGCCTATGTACGTCTCTGTACGTAATGTTCACTTTTACATAAAATTTATTGTAAAATATTTATCAGAGTAAGGTAATTGCTTATTTTCACATGAAGAAAATTCGTGAGCACAATTTAAGTGTAAGCTTAATTAAAATTTCTCGCTAAACAATCATATCTGAACAAAACGCCGCGTAATGGGAAGGGGATAGAAATGTCAAGCTCGTGATTGTATCAAGTTATAAATGCTAGCTATTTTAAAATTACATATAAAAGAATTAGTTATCTTGTAAAAATATCTTGTAGAAACAGATACGTATCTTACTGGGTACGACGAGTCTGAGGTAGATGCTTAAATCAGAAAATGATTATAGTGAATTTTGGGCGGAAAGTAGAGAAAGGAGTGTCTTAAGTTAAAGTGGTTCTCTCTGCCTAACCTATATGGCAAATGTATAGAGAAACGACAAAGATTTTAAATATAGCTACAAGCCTATATTTTTAATAAGAAAGTTTGGACTGATGGATGGATTTATTTCAAACTAGTGAGCAGATCTAGATGAAAGTCTACAGTCATATAACTTATATATCAGAATAACACATTGCAACTATATATTGATTCCAAACCATAACAGGCGTAAGAAATACTCTTCAGGTCACTTTCTAGAAACCTTCCAGAAATAATAATTACCATTTTAAGATTCTTAGATTCTAGATTATCCGCTTTCTATCCATAAATTGTTCCCTAAACCAAACTTTAACAGAGCAAATAATTTTACGATTGATGATGATTCATTAAAAGAATTACACTGCAGCGAGAGTCGATGTGCTAATGTAGCAAAAATCAAAGTAATCGGAAAGGGGGATGATAAAGGACGCCTTCTTTCATTCTCTCAATTATTAAACGGTCGACGGTCTTCGGGGGCTTAGAAGTTGCAAAGTTTGTTTTTCTAAGAGAAAATATTAAGTACTCAATTAAAGATCTTCATCGTTTTCTTAGGCGAGGTATATTTTTTTTGCCAATTTTTTTCTTTAAGTGGAAATATTATGTTATGATCCAAGTTTTTTATGGAATTCGGCTTTTTGAGCAATCTTGATAAGTGTTTTAAATGGTTGCTATTAAGAAATATTTTAACCTTTATAGCGGTGATAAGATTTATCTTATATAGGCAGAGATAATCAAGTGTCTAGACACTCTGTTATCTTACCAGAGAGAGCAAATGAAAATAATTTAATCATTCCCTCAGTGATAATTAAACACTCAACTAAAAACTAACTGAAAACGTGATTGTTTGTGGGTTCAATTCCCACTCAGGGAAATAATCATATCAAAGTTATTATCATTTCTTCACTGTAATAAGACTAAGGAAGCATGAAAATAATTTTAACATAATATTTCCTTTTTGTTTTTTTTTAGCTTCACGCTGCATCCCGCATATAGCAGGGTAGGCAGAGGGAACCTAAAAACCTAGTGTTAAGACACTCCGTTCTCCACTTTCCGCCGAATTGAGGCGTGGTAAATTGACTTATTATACTTAAAAATTGCACTATTACTTATATTTAACATACAAATATAAACAAAATATATATAACCATAAACTGGGGTCCTAAAATCAATATTCAGATCGAGAAACATAAGCTGAACAATTTAGTACAGAAACACCTGCCGCCATTTTACGACTTGTTTCGTAGTATCTGCAGCGTAGTGGGTGACAAAGTTATTTCTATTGTCTATAGAATATATTATCAAAATTAATATATGTTTATAGTTGTTAAAATTATTGTATTTATTGAAAGTAATCTATATATAAATAGGTGAAGCAAAAACTTTGTAGCTCTTTTTACGAAAATTACGTTGACGGAGGAGCGTGAAATTTGGCACACTTATAGTTTATATACAGAAGAAAAGATAGAATTAGAATTTTTTGAAATAACGCATAAAAAGTATATTAAATTAATAAAATAAATGTTACACATACTACCATTGTTTGACATTCATGTTTATACAAAGTGACAGAAATTACTAAAGACAACGCGATGTTAACGAGTCAATGGGGACACTAGCTTAATTAATTAAATAAAAGGTTCTATATCCATCTTGAAATAGATAGGAAGAACCCAGTGTCAAGACACTCCGTTCACCTCTTTTCGCTCGAATTCATGACATTGCGAGTTGAGTATCGTAACTCAACTCCGCATTTGTCTGACCAGAACTTAATTAAAGTATTATTCCCTCGAATAGAAATCGAATCCACGACCACTCGCGAAATTCATAGTTAATAAAAAAATAAATAAAAATATTTTTGACGGATTGAATATTAGTGTAAATCTAGGAACGACAAACGACGAGACAAATTCAAAGTACGGCGTTGAATTCCACCACTCAGCACATAATGCCTCAATTCGGCTGAGAATAGGGAACGGAAATCTTAATAAAACGGAGTGTCTTGACACTAGTTTCTCTGGTTCCCTCTGGCTACTCTGCTATGTGCGGGAAGTCAAAAGAAAAATCCTTACGTAATTTGAATTCAATTCCATCATTCACACAGGCATATTGGCACTGCGTCACAAAGGCGTTATATATTTCCAATTTTAGTTTCACAATAAGAAGCTATATTTCCATCAATTAACCTAAACGTTAACCATTTACCACGTAACTAAGGGAATTACATCACTTAATTTTAATAGGGTAATAACGATTTGGGGACAAACAAGCGGATCTTAAGATAAATTCGCAGCATCCCGCTCATCTCAATACAAAGTAAGATAATCTATACTTTTATACATTATAAATAAGCTATCATAGCGCAGTGGAACAGTGCATGACTGTAAACGCGGTTGGTTGTGGGTTCTATTTCTACTCGTAGGGATGATTACATTTAAATTATTTTCCTTCCAAAGCGCGGGGTTAAGTTTCACACAACCTGCCGCGTTTATAGTCGCACGCTTCTGCTTCTGCGCCACAGCGGGCCTCATAACATCTATAGTAATGCGAATTCCCACTGACCAAGCAAGCGAAGACGCGAGTAATAACTAGTTCTTAAATAATTAAAGAAACGATTAAAGCAACCCTATTTGAAATCCAAAATTGTTACCTTACGAAACAGGGCTGTCTCCAGCAATAAACTTTGCTCAGGAATTTCATTAGTTTCGTTCAATAAATTAAGAGGTTATGCTCGCGTGTGTCAGCCCTGCAATTACCTCGTCGGAGGTGTAATGAAGAGCCTTGTTAAGACGGAGTTATAAATGTGATTGGATGAATTTTACTTTTATATAATATATTAAATTTTAAAGGTTTATATTAAAATAAGCGGAGAGTGGGGGACGATTATCAGAGAACGGAGTGTCTTAACATTAGTTTCTCAGGTTCCCTCTGCCTATACTGAGTGCGAGATACAGCATAAAGTTAAAAAAGATATTAAAATAGAGACCTATCGTGGCGCAAAGGCACTAATGTGAAACTGTAAACGCTACAGGTTGTGGGTTCTATTCTAACTCCAGGAAATGAAAATGTTTAATATTTGTAATAAAAAATATTTAGTATTTTCATTTTCTCGCTCTGGTAACAAAGCAAAGCGCGGCGTTGAGTTCCGCCACTCACCATCTATTGCTTCAATTTGGCAGAGAGTGGGAAAAGAAAATCTTATGAGAACGGAGTGTCTTAACACTAGGTACTCAGGTTCCTTCTGCCTACCCTGCCATGTGCGGGATACAGCGTGAAGCTAGAAAAAGGTATTTTACTCGTACTTTAAGCATTTCATCAAAATCTTAGAACTTCTAGATACTAATAACATTTCACTCTAAAAAAAGCTTACAGCAAATTAGATATATTGAGAAACACCATAAAATTACACCGAAAATCTTCCGCGTACGTTACTTTTACGTTTATGGCTTTCGAAATAGAAATTGAGCATTTAGCGAGAGTGTTATGACAGCTGTATTACGATCGTTACTGTATTTTTTACTAAGAATAAACTTGTAAGCGCCAGTTGCCCTTAATTTTACTACTCATGTTCGATTTTGTTGAAATTTTGTTGGTTTTATAAGAAACTATAGCTGTGCCTGCGACTTTATCCGCATGGAATTTAGCAAAAATGTTATATTGTGTTAAATTTATGATATTAAAAGATTTTTTCTAAAATGAAAGTAGCTTAAGTTACTCCTTTATTACATCAGCTACCTGCGAGAAAAATTCTTCTTAATGTAATTTAGGCATAATATAAGAATATGCATCTACTAAGCCATAGGGGAACACAACTTAATCACCATTAAAAGGGAGCTCATCCTATATTTTTTACTATCTTAAGTTATTTCATAATACTTGTCGCATTGTAGTGATTTAGAGGACAGGGTCGCGACGTCGGGAAAAAATTACTGAGACGTCCTCATGATAAATTATCACGATATCTGCTCTAATTTCATACTCGGCTTCCAATGACCATGTTTTATGTTTAGTTTATTTATAAGCCTTAATATGTTAAGGAAAAACTTGTGGGGTTATGTTACGCAACTCAGTGGTATGTCTTGAATTCAAGCAGAATCTGGCGAACAGAGTGACATGACTCTAGGTTCTCTCTACACTAGGGGAGAAAGCGCTAAGCTTCTAAAACCTACCCCTGAAAGAGAACCAAATTTAAAATTATTATTTACAGTCTGACGTTTTCCAATTACGCCACGACGCCATTTTGTCTCTGCATCGTCGTCTTAATATCTTTATTTTAATACGTGAAGGTAAACTTGCGGCGTTGAATTCCGCAATTTAATGTGCAATGTCTAGAGTTCAAGTAGAAAAAGGAGAACAGAAAATCTAGACTAGATTAGAGGGAGAAGCGAGAAGAGAAGAAAACCTACCCATAAATGAGAATAGAACTCTCGATTATTACAAACAGTCAGACTTTTTCTAATTGCGCCACGATGGCGTCACTTGATCTTTACGTATATATATCCTTATTTTTATACATGAGGGAAAACGGCGTTTAGTTCCGCAACTCTCTCATCTCCAGCTCAAGTGAAAGATAAAGGAGTGACTTGACACCAGGTTCTCTCTGGGTACGAGGTGTCAAGCAGCTTAAACCTATCCAAAAATGAGAATCGTACTCACAATTATTATTATTTACAGTCCAACATTTTCCAATTACGCCCCGATGGCGTCATAAACTTTTCATTTTCATAAACGTTGCGGCACACAGTTCCAAGTTCGATGGGTCCCGCACAGGAGTGACACCCAAATATTGTGTTGGAATTTATAGCGGCCGCGGTCAACCGATGCGACAGCTGACGTGTGGTCACAGTTGCAGCGTGGATGGAAATTTAATGAATATTTTTAAGCGACTGCAAAAAACGAAGAGATTATCAATTCGATTTTTTATGTAACGTAACTTTTCACTGGTGAACCAATGTTAATGGATCTTTTTTTATTTTGAGCTTGAAGCTGCGGCTTGTAGTGCTTTTAATGTGGTTCTGTTAATAGCTATTTCATGAGTAGTTTTTAGTTATTTGTAATAATTTGATTTTTTTACTGAATTTTTCAATTATTCACTTTATGCTTTTTCTTGTATAGACTTCTAATTATTAGGAGACTGTTAGTCTTAAGTTATGATTCATGAATATGTTTCCAATTTATATAGAAAAATTATATTGTTTTTTTTTTATTTTCATATTTTATTTATCTTGCATAGCGGGAAGAGAGAAAATACTGCCAAGACACTTCGCATAGTAAGTAAACAGCATCAAATATTATTGAAAAAATATTGCTTTTTTTATATTTTCCATACATATCTGTTCTAATTATAAAGATAGGTGGCATTATATTCCAATTCTTCATTATATCTCTACTTTCCGCTTATATGAAACTAATTACTTATAGTTGAATAGTTTTTCATAATTATTTCAACCACAGAAATATTCCTATAAAATCGCAGTAACAACACTCTGCAAATGAGACCACACCTTACTCAAAACTGAGCAACTTGCAGCGAAATTGTCTATAGTATATAATTAAACAGCTGTGCCTTTTGAAGGGGACCGATGAAGTAGACAGAGAGTAGGTATTGGAGGCGAGATTAAAATGTAAGAGGAACTTATTTGGCCGCGAGAGCCTTCTTTAATCATTATATAGGCATTTGTTGTTGGTAATTAAGTTACTAGTAGTATGTCTTGTGTGAGTTGAAGTGAAACTTTTTGAAGTAATAATTACTTCAAACAATTATTGTGATATGAAATTTAATGTAACGAAAATGCGCCACGAAAAAATGACAAACATAAATCTATGAGATTAGTTTAGTAAGAGAATGAGATAAAAAATCATTTCACAGTATTTTATAGTCTTGGTATCTATTTATAACTACGTCAAGCAAAAACTTTGGACCACTTTTTACGAAAATTAAGCGCGGATGGAGGAGCATGAAACTTGGCACATTTATAGTTTATATAGAGAAGGAGTGCAGAATGCTAGCATTATTTTTAAATAATGCATAAAAAGTATATTAAATTTATAAATATATATATTAAATTTATATAAAATTTAGTAAAGTTTACATTACTAAAGACAACGCGTTGGTAACGCGTCAACGGGGACACTAGTTAAAATAAATATGTAATAAATACTAGCTTTTATATTTATTATCCAATAAATTTAATTTGAGCGGTAAGTGAAGAACAGAGGGTCTCTACACTAATTTCTTTCTGACTACATTCTATGCGGGATAAAGCATGAAGCAGAGTGGCTAGCTTAATTAATTTATTTTTTTTTTTTTATAACTTCACGCTGTAACCCGCATATAGCAGGGTAGGCAGAGGGAACCAGAGAACCTAGTGTTAAGACAATCCGTTCTCTTTCAACATTGCGTTCCCCACTTTCCGCCGAATTGAGGCATTGCGTGTTGAGTGGCGGAACTCAACGCCGCGCTTTGCCTTGTTACCAAACCCAAGAAATGAAAATACTAAATTTTACATTTCCTGGAGTGGGTATCGAACCCACAACCTGTCGCGTTTACAGTCGCACGCTTGTGCCTCTGCGCCACGACAGGCGTTAGTTAGGCGCTAGCTTAATAGGTATGTAATACATCAAGATTACATTCAAGTCGATTAGTTCTAAATTTTTAACATTTTTACTTGAATACTTCATATTATTTCAGCAAACCTCAAACATTTTCAAAACAGTATAAGAGTAGCAGCTTCGATTATTGGGTTATGAAATTTGGGGCATACAATAAAATATGTAATTTCCTCCCTCCGGTATCCCGATAGTAAATTGTAAACGTGCTAGGACATAAGACCCGACGTGATGGCGAGAGTGTGTCACGCATTTATATGAATTAATTATTAGACACTGAATATTCTTTCTCTGGATATTCTTTTATAAAATTTTAGGCTGTATTTTTCTACAACATGCCGCAGTAGTAAGTTTGATTTGTATTCGGGGGAATATGCATTTTTTTTGTTTCTGTCCTCTAGAATGGCAAGGAATTCTTTTTTTTAGCTTCACGCTGTATCCCGCACATATCAGGGTAGGCAGAGGGAACTTGAGAACATAATATTAAGACACTCTGCTCCCCACTTTCCGCCGAATTGAGGCATTGCGTGCTAAGTGGAACGGAAGCGGAACTCAACGCCATGCTTTGGTTCGTTAACAAACCCAGGAAATGAAAATACTTTTACATTTCCTGGAGTAGGAATCGAATCCACAAACCTGCGTATACAGTCACACGCTTGTGCCTCTGTGCCACGACAGGCGTCAATGATTATATACAAAATAAATTTCATTTCTGCCCTCCGTTCAAGCCAAGAATATGTTTATATTTAATGTTATTTCATACTCTCCGTTTGGGTAAGTATAAAGTGGTCACTTATATTTTACTACGATATCCATACATCTCTAAGATAGGTAGGTAATAAGGAACAGAGTTCAAGCTCTATGTTGTTTACGCAAATCATACATACATACATAGCTTCACGCTGTATCCCGCATATAACACGGTAGGCAGAGGGAACCTAGTGTTAAGACACTTCGTTCCCCACTTTCCGCCAAATTGCATTGTGTGCTAGTAGTGCCTGGTTAGATTGTAGTCTAAAAATTAGTGTTATTTTAAAATATTTTAACATCTACTTTAACGCTTCAGCCTTTACCATTATCTAGATAACACACAATATATTTTACTTTAAAATAAAAAAAATCAGTAAAATTTCAAAAACCATAATAAAATTAACAGCGGCAGCTTAACGAGAAAAAATCCTCAATTCATACCAACTTTCATCCCATTTCACAGCATCTCTATCCCATTGGGATAAAAACTATTATCCCTATCCTTGTCTATTAGAAAAAAGCGCTGAAAAGCGCTATATACGCTGTTTACAGCGCTAATTAATCTTTTACCGAGGCCCGGTACTCTAAACCAATTATGTTGCTAGCCGAAAACGCGCTGTTTTTCGACTACACCGAAATTGCTTTACGCGGGCTTTGAAGTGTTAAACGCTTATTAAATTTCAAAACGGCAAAGGGAAAGGTAGCATCTTCTCTATGTTATATGTTCAGAACAGTAATATGACAATGAATGAGTTTTTAAATATAATTTGTTATTATTTTATGGTGAATTTTTAATTAAAAGTAAGGGAAGGAACGCCTGTCGTGGCGCAGAGGCACAAGCGTGCGACTGCAAACGAGATAGGTTGTGGGTTCGATTCCCACTCCAGGAAGTGGAAGTTTTCATTTCCTGGGTTTGGTATCAAGGCAAAGCGCGACTTTGAGTTCCGGCACTCAGCACGCAATGCACGCAATTCGGCAGAAAGTGAGGAACGGAGTGACTTAACACTAGGTTCCCTCTGCTCCTGCTATATGCGGGATACAGCTTGAAGCTATGTACGTATGTAATCATTATCCGTGAGACTCAAACACACAACCAATCGCGTTTATAGTTAGACGCAGTTAACTGTTTAACATTGTGAAACGGCATATTTTTAGCAGCGTAGTCAAAGAAAACCTAGTATCCAAAATCCACTTTCCGTATGATATCGAAATATTAGTTGCTCAACGCCATATCTTACCAGAGCAAATAATTAAAAAATAATTTGTAAGAATCAAATCCCAACCAATCGTATTTACAGTCAGACGCTGCCACTGCGCTATGATAGCTTCAATATATAATAATATAATATAGAAACAAAAACAAGTATCCAAAGGCATTCTATGTTAATTGTATGTTTTAATTAAAAATTATTTGCCCTCTAAGTTGTTTATTCATACCCCGGCTGGGTAACGACGGTAATTTTATATTAATTTGTGCTGCCTCCTTGATTAAGGCCCGATTACGCCTTGTAAGGCTTTCACTGGAATATATTGTTGGAAATAATTTTGTTAGGTGAAAGAGTTGAGTTTGTGAACTTTGATGTCTATTTTTTTTTAACTTCACGCTGTATCCTACATATAGCAGGGTAAGCAGATGGAACCTGAGAACCTAGTGTTAAGACACTCCGTTCTCTTACAACAATTCCGTTCCCCACGCTTATATTTTTAATACTTACTTACTTAGCTTCACGCTGTATCCCGCATATAGCAGGGTAGGCAGAGGGAACCTAGTGTTAAGACACTCCGTTCCCCACTTGCCGACGAATTGAGGCATTGCGTGCTGAGTGACGGAACTCAACGCCGCGCTTTTTGCAATTTTTGCCTCTTATTTTTAATCGATTTCAAAAATAGGAGGATGTTCTTAGTTTCATTTTATTCTTTTAATAGGTGAACCGATTTTAATGATTCTTTTTTATATATGATAGTTATAGCTAGTGCTTGTGATGCTAAATTTAGTAAAGACCTGACTAGTAGTTTTTGAAATATTCATATTATATATATATATATATATATATATATATATATATATATATATATATATATATATATATATATATATATATATATATATATATATATATATTAAATCTTCATCTTATATTAAACTAGATGTATCCTGTGATTTCGATTGCATGGACAAAAAAGTCTAATAACCCATCTTTTTTGTTTTCATTGGAATTTAGAGAAATTCTCTCTTAGTGCTTCCCAAAACACTCCAAAGAGAAATGCTTTGATTTTTATATTTTAAAAAATCGCAGCTTAACGCCAGGTCACCACGCCCGCTTCTTACTAGAGCAGAAAAATGAAAATAAGTATAATCATTCCCCTAGTTGAGGATTGAACCTACAATCAATAGCATTAACAGTAAGACATTCGAATTCGCAGAGCCATTCGAATCGTTGGGGACCCGGTAATCTGTGCAGGGCTTGACACTTTGGCGTTGCGTAGAGACGTGTCCTCGTTGTGCGTTCTCTATCGCATATATCACGGGGAGTGTTCTGGGGAATTGTTTGACCTGATTCCTGCCGCAGGATTTTCAAACCGCACAGTACGCCACAAACTTAAATACCATCCACACCACCTGGATGCGTGGCACTCCAGTACTGTGCGGTTTCGAAGGAATTTCCTTCCACGTGCCACTGAACTATGGAATGGCCTACCTGCGGCAGTTTTTCCAGGTCGATACGAAATGGGTACCTTCAAAAAGCGCGCCTACTCCCACCTCAAAGGCCGGCAACGCACCTGTAGCTCCTCTGGTGTTACACGGGGCCGTGGGCGGCGGGGATCACTTACCATCAGGTGACCCGAACGCTCGTTTGCCTTGTCCTTTCCATAAAAAAAAAAAAAAAAAGACGTCGTCATACTATGCCACAATGGTCTCTATAATTATAATAGATTAAAATAAATAATTAAAAATGCCCATACTGCATTCACTCACCTTTAAAATGATGAATCCTAAAATATCTGTAACAAAATAAAATTGTAATTAATAATTACAAAATTTAACATAAAAGATGAAAGAGTCTGAAGCATCTGCCATTTTATTAAGAAGTAGGCAGAGATCTCATAGTATTAAAACACTCTGTTCTCTCCGCTCAAAGATATTACGTATTGAGTGACGAAACTCAAAGCGACACATAGTCTAAAGGAAAAAAAAACATATATTCATTAATAAAACTACGGTAATTGAATCGGTGAGTGCAGAAACGTAAGTCCGGATTTTCAAATTTTGCAGGAGAGAGAAAAACAACATTCATTTCACGCCTTTCTAAGCAAGATTACATCGATTACGAATTTTTGCATTTTTTTCTGACTTACGTTGTTTCTGCACTCACCGATTCAATTACCATAAGGCTCATATTTTTTGAGATCCGTCACTCAACAGTCCACACACAATGCCTCGATTTCGGATGCAATATAGAAAATGATGTATCTTGACATTAAATTCTCTATAATAGAGAAAATTCGTCAAGCTGCAAAAGACCCTATATTTTTACTTTTTATTTTCTTTATATTTCTTAAATCTATTTTTTTCTAATTCGGAAAAAAACGTGGAACGGAGTGTCTTGACACAAGGTTCACTCTGACTATTTGCTATGCAAGAAAGCTGCTTATAATTCCTTCTTTTTACCATAAACCTAACGTTATTAAAACAAAAAACACCTCCATTGTCTCACAACCATACAAACCTAAGTTATACGCGAAATATCTTGAAAAGCCAGCCCATACAGGACATAAGGATCTCGGGCGTTTAAAAGAATTTCCTAAGAGAACCTGAGACGTACAGTGCGAGCTCATTATGACTTTTCATTTCATTTCTTTGAATGCAAGCACTTCGTTAACGGAGTGGTTGGAATTTTTCATTAAAACGTGTATTGAATGGAGCTTACTTGATTGAAATGTGATTGTCAACCGTTAATTAAAGACTAGAGACAAGATTTTTAACTCACTTGGAATAGGAGGCTATCAATTCGAGTGATGTAGTCGCATTTATACTGACTCAAGTTTTTTACATACATATGAGTACATAGCTTCACGCTGTATCCCGCATATAGCAGGGTAGGCAGAGGGAACCTGAGAACCTAGTGTTAAGACACTCCGTTCCCCACTTTCCACTGAATTGAGCTTTTTAGTGCATTTCTTTTGATGAAATTGCTTCTCGATTTTATTTATAATGCTAATGGTGAAGATATCGTTGTGGGTTAGAGGCAAAAAACGATTTTTATTATTTGGTATGTTAATTGGTGACGTCATCGCAACGCAAGGACAACATCTAATATTTTTTTTTATAAATAACGGATAGCAAGCGAGCAGAAGGACACAATGGTAAGTGGTTACTTTCGCCCATGGACATTGGCAACTCCAGAGATGTTGTAGATGCGTTGCTGACCTAGAGGATACAGATGGAAGGGGAGGACAATGTAGTAATTTGCTATCGGAACCACCACATTTTGGGGAAAAGGTGGGTAAGAAAGGGGAAATCTCCTCCAAAGTGGACTCGAATCTATTTAAACAGTTTTTATTTCCCCCAAATGGATTGATAAAACACGGCGTTGAATTCCGCCATTTAAAACATTTTGCCTCATATCCGGGCAAAAATCGGAGAACGCTACGCGGAAAAAATGTGAAGCAGAAAAACTAAAATTAATGTTAAATTATAATTATATTTTTCTTTTTATTATGTAAAGTATCTATAATATAAAGAAATATTACACATTTACAAATATTTTTCAGCTACAATTCGTACCATGTATGTAGCCGGTTAGGTAGAGGGAACCTGATAACCTAGTGTTAAGACACTCCGTTATATTAAGTTTCCGTTCCCCACTTTCCACCGAATTGAGGCATAAGAATCATGCAAATATTAAAAGAACCGAACGTGTCAAGAAGTAAACTTCAATACATTACTCAAAACGATTCCATCCAGATGAAACCAATAGATAATGTTAATGTAATAGAATGTATAAGAAAGCTATATAAGAAAAGCTTCCAAAGCTCCACGGCAGTCTCACGAACACCTAACCATTGTTACCTCTAGTAGACGGTTTTTTACCGTCACCGCCCGACTTGAATGTGTGGTCCAAGAAAAATGTATTATTTTACTATTGTAATATAATATAAAAATAATAAAAGTAGTTTGGTGGTAGGAGGTTCGTCCTCCGTCTGGCTCGCGAACACTATCGTGTCAAAGACGAACCGCCAAATATCTTATAATGTGTTCCGCTTCGATGGCATATAAGCCAGGCTTTTTGCCCTTTCCTACCCTCCTTTCCCCAAAATGTGGTGGTTCCGATAGCGGACTACTACATTATTCTCCCCTTCCATCTGTATCCTCTAGGTTGGCAACGCATCTACAACATCTCTGGTGTTGTAGATGTTCATGGGTGTAGGTAACCACTTACCATCAGGTGGTACTGCTCGTTTGCCATCCGTTATCCCTAAAAAAAAATTAATAATAATTGAGGCATGTTAAGATGATAACTACATATATACATACATATTTTGCAGATTATGATATTAATTATTTAGTTTTACATAAATGGTTCTTTATTTTGTTTTTGTAAAGATATAAACAAAATCTTCTATTTTTGCGATGTTTCAAGAGAGTTTTAGTCATATTCCTTTCTCTACTATGTGCTCTTTTTAGAAACGTTGCGTATTACCTGGCGAATTAGCCGCTGCAATTTGCAATCATTGCAATTTGGATTACTAGACCGATAAAATCATATTTTTAAATATAACACTTCTTGTACATGAAACTATGCACTTTTTCTATTACTATTAAAACTTTGTTTAATAATAATCATAATTCACGACAGAGCTGTTTCTAACTAAAAAAAATATAATTTATTGACCATTACCCTATTATTAAACGATTCCAGTCTACCTTTGAATAATTGTTTTATTTTCACACAGCAGAATAAGCAGAAAACAAAAAAAAATATAATATTGTAACAATTAACTCTTCACTCTAGGCTCCTTTCAGAAATATTATTTATCTTTTTTTCTTTTTTTTTTTAAATTCACGCCGTAACCCGCATATAGCAGGGAAGGCAGAGGGAAACAGAGAAACTAGTGTTAAGACACTCCATTCTCTTTCAACAATTCCGTTCCCCACTTTCCGCCGAATTGAGGCATTGCGTGTTGAGTGGCGGAACTCAAAGCCGCGCTTTGCCTTATTACCAAACCCAAGAAATGAAAATACTAAATTTTACATTTCCTGGAGTGGAAATCGAACCCACGACCTGTCGCGTTTACAGTCGCACACTTGTGCCTTTGCGCCACGACAGGCGTCAGGCGTATGAAAAAGATATTTTTTTAAATAAATCTATATATCACCTCTTATGGCTTACACCACACGACGTAGGCACCGGTCGTGATCTCTGAATAGTGAGATCCTTTGAATACTCGCCGGTGCAATTGACGATGGAATCGCTAAGCCGGCACGGGAGCACGCCTTAGACACGGTCTCCTTCAGTTTACTTAATCTACTATATTGATAGTATGAATATCCATTTATATTACATTCTTATTTCAAAGATATTGGTATTGAAATGAAATGTTTTAACGAAAGGTTGAAGTAAGACGGAGTGATTTTAATGCTGGTTTTTTGTAGTTACTTGTGGTTTGATATTTGTGTTTTAATAATTTATAATATTTATAACAAAAATTGAAAGATAATTGCCTCAACCATCATGGCGCAGTGGAATACCATCGAACTGTAGACACGGTTGGTTGTAAATTGAATTCCTCATCGGGAAATGATGATATTTAAATTATTTTCATATCGTCGCAGTGCTTAGAAGCGCGCGACATTGATTTCCGCCACACAATATACAATAAACATATCGGGTCGAAATTGGAACGGTTCGAACATTAGGTTCCTCCTATCCTCATGCAGGAAGAAGCGTGAAAAAAAATAAACCTATTTTTAGATATTTATTAAACATCAGCTGTCGTGGCGAAGAGGCACAAGGGGGTTCGATTCCCACTCCGGGATATGGAATTTTTCATTTCCTGGGTTTGGTAACAAGGCAAAGCGCGGCGTTGAGTTCCGCCATTCAGCACGCAGTGTCTCAATTCGGCGGAAAATGGGGAACGGAGTGTCTTAACACTAGGTTCCTGCTAACTACCCTGCTATAAGCGGAATACAGCGTGAAGCTATGTATGTAAGTATGTATGTATTAAACTTCATCCAATGCTTTCATTATTACTGAACTAGAAGACATAGTGTCTTGATACTATTCTTTGATAGAGAATCATACGAGGATAAATCTAATATAATCGCGTATTCATATATCCGGTAAGTATAGTGATAAATAATGCAGACAGGTGATCGGTTGGAGCGGGTGGAATCAATTAGAGGCGCACTCGTCGAGTGAGACAATAGTCGACGGTAGTTGTACCGATAGCATGTTAGTTATAGTGTTTATCAGATAGTTCTTAGCGTATTTTTAATGTCATATTATACATATGTTTCAAATTTAATTATGTAGAGAAAGGGCCTTCTAAAGTAAAGGTAAACACTAATGCATTAGTATAAAGGGGCCCTTAAATCCTTTATTTTTATGGATAACGGATGGCAAACGAGCAGAAGGACCACCTGATGGTAAGTGGTTACCTTCGCCCATGAACATCTACAACACCAGAGATGTTGTAGATGCGTTGCCAACCTAGAGAATAGAGATGGAAGGGGAGGACATTGTAGTAGTCCGCTATTGGAGCCACCACATTTTGGGTCACATTTGAGTCCCAAATCCCAAGCACTTCTCCGAGCTCTCTTCTTGCAACGTGATTAGGAATCCATACGACGAATCCATTGATGGATTACTAAGAAGTTTTCATTTCTATATTTTTTTTTTAACTTTTAATATTCTCAAATAGTTTTAAGTGATTATAAATTATTTTAAGGCTGCACTTTGATAAAACTAGAAAATAAAAATATATAAAATATTAACAATCTGACAATTGAAGTTCATAATAATTGTAAAATTTTAACCTATTCACGCCTCATACGAATCTACACAAACAATTGGTCACTATATATTCTATTCATAAGGTAAGAACTTTTTCAAAAAATTTGTTCCACAAAATGTCACAAAAATAAGAATAATCCAGTAATTGTTATTCATATTGAATGGGAAACGGAATTGTTGAAAGACAACGGAGTGTCTTAACAATATAAGCCTATTGTATGTGCGGGATACAGCGTGAAGCTAAAAAAAAAAGAAATTCATATTAATTGTGAATTATGTAACCTATTCACGCCTGTTTTAGATATATAGAAGCAATCTACACTACATTTATATAAGGCAAGCCGATTTTCCAAAGACCTATTCCACAAAATTAAATGTCAACAAAATGCATATAACATTTTTCTTACTATCGCTACAAAGGTGAGAACAGACTCGCGAATACTCAGACATAGCTGGAGCGATGAGCCGCAGGTGGCGCTATAACAATATGAGAACCCCGTAGATTGTACCTCGCTTTGTATTCAAAACGGTAGTACATCTATTAGTAAACACCAAATAAGTGCAGACTGTATTATTTGTTGGAATAGTTTGGAATATTTTGTTTATTATGTGGAATTTGTATTAGAAAGTAGTGTCACCTGAAAATCTTTTAGCTTTATATATTAATATCTGAGGCAAGTGTTGCAAAGGTAGAATATGCGGTTGTAAACGCGATAGATTGTGGGTTCGATTTCCACTTCGGGTAGTGAAAATATCAGTACTTTCACATCCTCGCGTTTGGTTCCACCATTCAGTACGAGATGCCTCTATTCGACGGAAAATGGGAATCGGAAATCTTAATAGAACGTCTCACACCAGACCACATACATCATAACCTTTTCTGAAATTCCGTCTGATAGAGAAAGAAGCTGTTAATAAAAACATAAGTAAATAGATTTAGAGACTGTATTTTAAATCATAATAATGATATCAATTGTAATCCAACAATTTTATATCTATATCTCTGCACATTATTTTCTTTTCCATGGTAAGGGTTGCCTGGAAGAGATCACCTGTGGTGATAAGGCCGCCTTTACACCAAAATTTTACTTACTTCTTTTGTTTTTCTTTTTGTTTTTGTTATAATTGTTGTTGATGTAATAAAGAATAAAATAAATAAATAAATAAATATTTTTTTTTAATTATAATAAAATAATGTATAGAAATTAAAGTAAACAACTTTATATAATATATTATGTATTCCAGATTTGAAACAGTTATTTTGAAAACAAGCAGATACTACCAAATATCAATTGTACTATAATTGCCTACTTACTTTTTTTTACTAACGCATATAGCAGGGTAGGAAGAGGGAACCTAGTGTTAAGACACTCCGTTCCCCACTTTCCGCTGAATTGAGGCATTGCGTGCTGAGTGGCGGAACTCAACGCCGCGCTTTGCCTTGTTACCAAACCCAAGAAATGAAAAAAATCCTGGGGTGCTTACAGACGTATTATAATAAAATAATGTATAGAAGTTAGAGTAAACAACTTCACATAATATATTTACTATCAGATTTGAAACAGTTACTTTGAAAAGAAGCAAATACTACCAAATATCGATTGTACCATAATTCAATATTAATAATTTTTATTATAAACATATTGGTAAGACTGTAGATACGTAAGGCTTGAATTGCTTGAACGCCTAACACCACTCCACAAGACGTTTAAAGATAAAATAATAAAAAAAATACATAAACCGTATATTTTCTCACAAAACAGACCTCCATTAAGCGATTGTAGTATTTTCACGTACATTTACAAGAAATATAAGTAAATAGTGGAGCCCTTAACAGCAGGGTAGCCAATTAGGCCGCGGTCCGACCTCCCGCGGAGCGACGCTATTATAGCCAAATCGTTATTACAACCGATACCTCGTTACCGATGGTTTGGGGTTCGAATCTCATTATAACCTTTTAAATTGGGAAATATTTGTTTTGTTGAAGATTTCGTCTTCGTTCGAGATTGTTAGTGACGTTTTCTTTGGTGACAGGTTTTGGTGACACTTTGCAAGATGTTCAAAATATTTTTGTTTATTTTTAACCGACTTATCAAATAAAGAGGTTATCAATTCAACTGTTTTATTTTTCATGTGTTACATAGCATTTGGGGAAGGGTGGACGAATTTTGAGCTTTTACTGATTTTCTTTTCTTTATTTGATAGCTAGTGCTTCCGATGTGGTCTCAATTAAATTTAGTAAAGATGGGACAATGTGGTTTTTGAGTTATTCGTAATAATTGTACTTTTTAATATATTTTATTTCGAGTCGGTTTTCTTTTTTTTTAAATCTTATTTTTTTATAAGAAGAATTTAAAGAACGTAATGAATTATTACTAAACTTGCTAATATAAAACAAATGCAACTCATATTCATAAATGGCCTAACTTCAAAGAAAGTTTATGAGGATGGATGAATGTTTGTTATTTCTATAAGCAAAAAATACTAAACAATGAATATTTACTAGTAATATGTGTTATTTCAAACATACATAGCTTCACGCTGTATCCCGCATATAGCAGCGTAGGCAGAGGGAACCTAGTGTTAAGACACTCCGTTCTCTTTTAACATTTCCGTTCCCCACTACTTGTTAGCTTCCTTTTGGATATTTGTAGATTTATGAATATAATATATAAATTAAAAGATAACATAAGATAAAATTATATGTAAAGAAATAGTAAATTACATATTATTAATGAAAGAAAAAAAAATATATATTTAAAAAAAAAAAATAGATACAATTTTAATACTCAATCAACACAAACATACATACATCACATACACAGGTTACATGTATGTATGTTAGCATATATCGAAAACAAAGACATACTAAAGTTAAGCAAAAGTAAATAAATCCATTAAACATTGCAATAATTCAAAATACCACATCGTATTAATCAAGCTCAAACGTCTGAAAGATCGTGTGTTCTCGTCCACTGGTAGTAGGAAGGTGGTGATGGTGCAAGTGATAGCGGATATGTAATTATAGTATATTTTCATAAAAATTTACGGTGAAAACGTAGAGTTATAATTTATTATGAATTGATATAAAAATGCATGCATTTCGTCGTAGTCGTCGTAGTTAGAATATTATATAATATTTATACCAATTTCTGCCAGAGTATCTATTTTAGGGGATGCTAACTTAAAAGGTTGACTGTGAAATTTCTAGCATGATCATATAAACAACTGAGTAAATAGCTTATAAGAATAATAGAGTAAATATGTCTTCATTCATCTTCCCCATTATGTGGGATACAGAGAAAACATAGAGAACACTCCTTTCTAAATCTTTTATGAACTACTAGCATTTCAAAGGTCGAATTCAAGTTACCAACTTTATACACAACAACATATCCATTCATAATAGCTTTTTCCTAACAGGATCAGAAATTCCCAGTGTTAATTTCATTCTCCATTTTCCACCCGAATTCGAGACATTGCATGTAAAGTGGCGTAACTCAACGCTGCAAAATAAACAAATAGATAATTTATAATAAATCCGCTATAACTACGACCGCGCATGTCGCACCCATAACGTCCCGACAACGCGTGTTAATCAGACAGATCACGGGTAATTGCCGACTGGAGTGTGAAATGCGGGCTTAGCGATGAAATTATCTGCAGTTTAGTGTTGAATTATACTTGATTAAAGGATGTTTAATCTATTACTTTTATTTTATACATATTCTTCTTTTATATATAAAGTAAAAAAGCAAATATTTTCATTTCCTCGGGTAACAAGACAAAAAGCGCCGTAGAGTTCAGCACATAATGCCTTAATTCGGAGGAAAGTGGTGAACGGAGTGCCTTAACACTAGGTTCCCTCTGCCTACCCTGCTATATGCGGGATACAGCGTGAAGCTATATATGTATGTATGTAACAATAATCAATAATAATTACATTAAAAGCATATAATGAGCTTCCATATTAATTTTTCAATTAGACAGATAATACAGTGGCGATTAATACAATCAATTGTATGATCCATACATACATATATCATTATAAATTAATTACAATTTTGGACTTTGCATAATGTAAAGATATAATCATTAACAGTATCGTTAACGTCCCACGGCAATCAGCCATACGTATGCTAATTACCCCTGAATACCTGTATAAGGTATATACATAGGTATACAGGTATACTAACTATAATTAATACGTAATTTACCTGGATTAATCTGGCTAATAAAATGATGGCTTGGCTCGTCTGTCATGGGGTCTACCATAGACTTTGATGGCATCTCCTAAAGTATACACTTTCACGCTTATAGATTTACATTTTCACGCTTTTTCTTGTAGACAAGGAGAACATAGAGTTAAGATAATCTTTTCTTCAATACGTACGCTAAGTCTACTGTTACCGTTACCGTTTCGATGATATCCCTTATAGATATTATATTTTTACGCTTTTTCTTGGAGGAAGACATGAATTATCTCTGTAGGTATAGAGTATATATAGGTATAGAGGTATAATTAATATCTAATTTACCTGGATTAATCTGGCTAATAAAATGATGGCTTGGCTCGTCTGTCATTGGGTCTACGGTAGATTTTGATGATATCTCCTATTGGTATAATATTTTTTTACATTTTCACGCTTTTTCTTGGAGGGAGACGGGGAGAACATAGTGTTAAGACACTCCGTTCATTATTTTTCACTCGGATAAGAATTGCGTGTTAAAAGGCGAAATTCAAAGCCGTATTTTATCTCATATCCGTATCTATATATCCGGAAGATAATTTATATATAATCATTTCCCTAATGAAGATTGAACACACAATCATCTCATCATTCACACCAACATGTACTTTAACCGACTTTAAAAAAAGAAATTATCAATTCTACTGTTTTTTTTTCTTATGTGTGTTACTGCGTTAACTTTTTACTGGGTGAACCAATATAGATGATTATTTTTTTGTGTAAAGTTTTCATTTCCTGGGTTTGGTAACAAGGCAAGCGCGGAGTTGAGTTCCGCCACTCAGCACGCAATGTCTCAAATCGGCGGAAAATGGGGAACGGAGTGTCTTAACACTAGGTTATCAGGTTCCTTCTGCCTACCCTGCTATATGCGGGATACAGCTGAAGTTTCTGCTTCTGATATGGTCTCATTTAAAAAATCGAACCATCAATCGAAAAGATAACCTCTTTCTTTTTTGAAATCGGTTAAAGATATACTAATATCAACATATACATACATAACAATCCTTTATAAAAGTAAAATGTAAATCCAGTAAGAAAATTAAACTGCAGTCGGAATAGAGCGGCTCTCAGGGGAGACGCAATCACACATTCACGTCTATCTCGTACCATCTTAGAATGGCAATTCTTCATAAAACATTAAACCTATTCCTTAGATAATATTGAAGGATTTTTGCGAATATTCCTTTTGCCTTCTACTATTTGATCTCATCGAGATATGGTTTAACCGACTTTGAAAAAGAAGCCCACAAATTATTTTTTTTTAGGCAGAGGGAACCTGAGAATCTAGTGAATTCTAGTTAAGACACTTCGTTCTCTTTTAACAATTCCTTTCCCCACTTCCCGCCGGATTGTGGTTTGGCGTGCTGAGTGGCGGAACTCAACGCCGCGCTTTGCCTTGTTACAAATTCGACTTTTTATGTATGTGTGGTAAAATATGGTAAAACGCGGTTTTGAGGTCCGTAACCTAGCTAACTAGTCTACATAAAGGTGGATAGTGGAAAACGAAATGTTTCAACTGTCGATTCTCTCTGCCGTCCCACGGAGAGATGCGTTAAAGTAGGAAAATATGGATATTGCATGACATTATTTTTTAACTTACTTGAAAAAAGGAGGTGGTTCTATTTGACTGTATTTTTTATGTCTTACCCTATAATATTTTACTGGGATAGGTTGACAGTTTTGATGATACTTTTTTATAAGATAGCTAGTGTTTCTGATGTATGTAGTTATATTTATATTTATAATATTTATATGGAATATATTTTTTATTTATTTGTAATAATTGTATTTTGTACTGCATTTTCTTTGAAGTTAGTTTTCTTTTCTTTTAATACGTTAATTACCTGCTTCTACTTGCCATAGTCGGGTTATATTATTTTTAATGTTTTTTTTTTAACTTCACGCTGTATCCCGCATATAGCAGGGTAGGCAGAGGGAACCTGAGAACCTAGTGTTAAGACACTCCGCTTTCTTTCAACAATTCCGTTCCCCACTTTCCGCCAGATTGGGGCATTCCGTGCTGAGTGGCGGAACTCAACGCCGCGCATTGCCTTGTTACCAAACCCAGGAAATGAAAATACTTCAATTTTTAATTTTAGTATTTATATAATTCTAAA
Organism: Philaethria dido; assembly: GCA_033558755.1. Taxonomy (NCBI): domain Eukaryota; kingdom Metazoa; phylum Arthropoda; class Insecta; order Lepidoptera; family Nymphalidae; genus Philaethria; species Philaethria dido. The sequence continues at coordinate 137,264 of JAKGSA010000913.1, forward strand.
TGAATGAGAACGGAATGTCTTTCCCTCTACGTTTTCTCTATCTACCCTGCTATACGGGAATATTGGATAAAGCCGATTTTTTTTGACTGATGTATGAAGTTGAGATGAAAAAACGAGTGTTTTTTCACTAACTTTCCCCATTACACTAAAATTAAAGAATTTAAGAATGTAGAGAAAATATGGTAAGGTTCTAGACATGAGATCCGTCTTTCCGCTTTATGACTACTATTAAATTGAATTGTATATTGTATATTTTTGGCGATAGTAAACCTTTATATCGTTTATTTCCGGTAGAATGTTTAAACGATCTTTGATATTTGAGTTCATTTAAAGATTTGATGAAGATAAGATATTTATTCTAAGGTTTTTATATTGCTTAATGTATATTAAATTATAATAAATCTGGGGAATGAAATTGTTGAAAGAGAACGGAGTGTCTTAACATTAGGTTTTCAGGTTCCCTCTGCCTACCCTGGTATATGTTTATATGTGTTGTATCTCACAGCATTAAATAACAAAAATCTGAAGCCATTGGTGGAGTGGAAATGTTTCGGATTGTAAACGCAATCAGTCTTGGGTTTAAGGCCTACTCAGGGCAATGATTATATTTCAATTCTTAACTACTTTGATAAGGTAGAGTATGACGCGTAGAGTTTCGTAACTAAACTAGTGTTGATAGATGGTTTGATTTTGAATGGAAAGTTGAGATTCAAGTGTTTTCTGCTGTGTGAAAATAATACGTTAAGTTTAAAATAAGTGCAGAAATTATTTTCTACATTAATAGGATAATTCTTTATTGCACATAAAAATACATTAGAAAAAGTAAATATTATTTTTAGTTCACAAAGGTGGACTTATCTTTAAGAGAGATCTCTTCCAGTCTACCGCAAGAGGTGGATGAGGAAGTAACAAGCTTATTTATTACTCTGCTATAAACCTATTTAAATATATATTATATACGCCTGTCGTGGCGCAAGCGTGCGGCTGTAAACGTGGCAGGCTGTGGGTTTGATTCCCACTCCAGGAAATGTTAGAACTTTAATTTCCTGGATTTGGTAACAAGGCAAAACAGCGGCGTTGAGTTCCGCCACTCATTCACGGGGGGGGACGGAATTGTTGTAAGAGAACGGAGTGTCTTAACAATAGGTTCTAAAGTTCCCTCCGCCTACCCTGCTATATGCGGGATACAGCGTAAAGTTAAAAAAAAATGTATATATATATAATTTGTTTTTTTCTTGCTATTATTGAGTTAATTCAATTGTTTGTCACTTACACAGAATCCATGTAAAGTTTCAACCTAAACATATTGACAAACAAACCTACTCGTACATACATAGTTACTACTCCAAAAACAAAATAATAAAAAAGCTAACCTAAAAACCGGTCACCCATCGTATAAACCTTAAAATGTTGAATTTTGAGAGGCAATAAATTTGTCACATGTCAAAGTAAGCCACGTATCGAACAGCGCAGGCGGTGGACCACTTGCTCGGCCAAACAATAATATTGATAAATCATATTATTATAACGAATAACGAATAGTTCCATCTAAATCGGATTTGTGCTATAAATTAAGTTTTTAATAGATATTATATTGTTTTTGTTGAAAATATAATTCTAATTTGAACCTTTTTTTTGTTATAGATAAGAATAAATAATTATCTTTTTATATACCAGTATCTGCCTGGCGTGGCGCGCTGCAAACGAGATAGGTTGTGGGTTCGATTCCAACTTCAGGAAATGAGAATATTAAATAATATTTAGTATTTCCATTTCCTCACTCTGGTAACAAGGCAAAGCTCGGCACTGAGTTTGGCGGAAAGTTGGGTACGAAAATGTTAATGAGAACGGAGTGTATTAACACTAGGTTCTCTAGTTCCCTCTTTATTACTTTTTTCTTACCATGAGACCATCATGGCACAGTGGAAAGTTTCAATGTAACAAAGAATGGGTGTGGATACGATTCGTACTTAAAGGTTGATTATGATTATATTTAAATTATTTTCACTTCTCCGGTCTGCCAACACAAACACGAAATATCTTGAACTCGGGCGAAAAGCGACGAGAGAAGTGTCTAGATATTATGTTCTTTCTGTCTACTCTGCTATGCATTATAAGGGCAGGCTGTGAGCCATTTGCTCGACCAACAAATTATACTGATATTTTTTTTTTTTTTTATTGATAACGGACGGCAAACGAGCAGAAGGACCACCTGATGGTAAGTGGTTACCTTCGCCCATAAACATCTACAACACCAGAGATGTTGTAGATGTTGTAGATGAGTTATTATTATAACGAATAACGAATAATTCCATCTAAATCGGATTTGTGCTATAAGTTAAGTTTGTAATAGATATTATATTGTTTTTGGCGAATTTTGTGGGAAATTGTTAGTTGAATGGTAATTAATAAAGTAAAATAAATATATTTTAAATTAGAATCCTTATATTTTCTATTATACATAAGTATACATTAGTGATAGTAATAATAACCGACTTTTAAAAAGGATGAATGATTCTCAATTGGAGTGCTTTTCTTCTAGCTCCACGTACCTTCACGCTTTTTCCCACAAAGCATGATAAGCACGACGAACCTAGTGGTTAAGGCATTTCGTACTCCTTTTTCCGCCCTAATTCGAGACATTACGTGTTGGATGGTGGTACTTAATTCCCTATTTTGTCTCTCCAAAGGATAGAAATTAATACATACATACATAGCTTCACGCTGTATCCCGCATATAGCTGGCTAGGCAGAGGGAACCTAGTGTTAAGACACTCCGTTCCCCACTTTTCACTGAATTCAGGCATTGCGTGCTGAGTGGCGGAACTCATCGCCGCGCTTTGCCTTGTTACCGAAAATGAAAAATTCTCTTAAGTGGGAATTAACCCCACAACCAATCACGTTTATAGGCACCAATATCTATTTCTCAATATGTTTTCATTGATATTAATGAAAGAGTTTAGCGATTACGTTTAATTAAATGTTGTAATTGTGAAAATCGATAACATTGGAAACGAATTAAATGTTGTCTCCTACTATGATGTGACGAAGATTTTAAGTTTTCTTTAAGCGAATTATGCAAAAATACACAAAATACATAATATATAACGGTGAAAATCATAAAGTACTGTATATATATTTTTACAATTTCACGCTTATTATTGCATAAGCGCGGCGTTGAGTTCCGCCAAAGTGGGGAACGGAATGTCTTAATACTAGCTTTCCTCTGCCTACCCTGCTATATGCGGGATACAGCGTGACGCTATGTAAGTATGTATTGCATACAGACATTATTGTGTTGAGTGTTAAAGCACTGTGGTCTCCGCTTTCTATCGAAATTTAAGACGCTACGTGTTAATGTAGCTTAACGCCGCCCTGTCTTACTTAGAGACAGAATTTAAATGTTATCAGTCCCTCTAGAGGGAAATGAATATGATGTATATTTCACCTGACATTTAAAATTAATCTTTGTCCTCTATAGCTCTGATTATATATACTCCTATATAAGATTTGATTTGATTGTATTATAATAACGCTAAACTTAACGCCTGCCGTGGCGTTGATGCACAAGCATGTGCGACTGTAAGCGACTGTAAGCGCGATAGGTTGTGGGTTCGATTCCCACTCCAGGAAATCAATTTTCAAATCCTCGGCTTGGTAACAAGGCAAAGCGCGGCGTTGATTTCAGCCACTCAGCACGTAATGCCTCAATTCGGCGGAAAGTGGGGAACGGAGTGTCTTAACACTAAGTTCCCTGCTATATGCGGGATACAGCGTGAAGCCAATAAAATAAATAATAATAAGCTTATTTAAAAGACTCATAAAATATGTTATTTTTTGTCATTTACGTAACCCATTTGAAAATGAACCAATAGTACGGGCTAAGGAAAATATTGGAATTAATTACTTAGCTTTTCTTGACAGCCGTGTTTTAAGCGGTCGCTTTGAGATCGATAATAATTAGTAATCTCATTAGAGCAAGAAAATTTGGTTAAAAGTTTTAAGTGAAAAGTTCAATTCGTTTATATTCTGATGGAGTAATAAGTAATAGCTGTTAGAGTATTAATGTCATGTCCTGATTCTCATTAAGTTACTCATCGATTAAAGAGTTAAGTTAGATTTAAGTTAAATTTAATTATATTTTATTCTTTTTTAAGTAATTCTGAGCTTCAGTTAAGATCTTTTTTAACTTCAGGATATTTGCCATATGGAAGGGTGGAAAGAAATACCCCGGTATCTAGACTATGCGTTCTCAGCTTTTTGCTCGATTTCAACACAACGTGTGTTAAGTGACGAAACTCAGCGCTATGCCTTACCAAAGCAGAAAAAATAACAAAAATCAAATATATCATTCACCCCGAGTAGAGATCGAATTTGCAACCATTACGAATTAAACTAGCGCTTTATATTACCAACCCAAGGAAATAATAAAAAAAATAAGATAATTTTCTCAAGTGGGGATCGAACCTAAAACTATCGCGTTTACAGTCAAACGAGGATATTAACTACTGTCGTGGCGCAGAAGCACGTGCGACTGTAAGCACGACAGGCTGTGGGTTCGATTCCCACTCCAGAAAATGGAACTTTTCATTTTCTGGGTTTGGTAACAAGGCAAAACCCGGCGTTGAGTTCCGCCACTCAGCACGCAATGCCTCAATTCGGCGGAAAGTGGGGAACGGTGTATCTTAACACTAGGTTCCCTCTGCCTACCCTGCTATATGCGGGATACAGCGTGAAGCTATGTACATTCATTCAAAACAACATCCAAAATATATGTAACTCGGTCACCAGTTCCAGCACGAGTGTCCTCGAATGAATTATCGTTAATGAGACGAGTCGTAATGATTTATCGAAAGACAAGGGCTCTCCTACCCGCTATTTAAATTCGAGTTGATTTGCTCTAAGTGCGAGTGTAATTTGTTTCAAGTATCTCATAATTTATTCTTTACTTGGAATGTTGAAATTCTTAAAATATTGTAATTATTTGTAAAAATTCCGTCTTTTGGGCCAAGTCGAAATGCCTGTATGTATTGATAATTGAGCTATAAAAAATTGATAAACATTTTCTTTAAAATATTTTATGTGGTTCCGTTCCCTGTAACAATACCTGCTTGCAACGATAAAAAAATTAATAAACATCTATAGAAAACAGCTGTCGTGGCGCAGAGGCACAAGCGTGCGACTGTAAACACGACAGGTTGTGGGTTCGATTCCCAATCCAGGAAATGTTAGTATTTTCATTTCCTGGGTTTGGTGACAGGGCAAAGCGCGGCGTTCCATTCCGCCACTCTACACGCAATGCCTCAATTTGGCGGAAAGTGGGAAACGGAATTGTTGTAAGAGAACCGATTGTCTTAACACTAGGTTCTCAGGTTCCCTCTGCCTACCCTGGTATATGTGGGATACAGCGTAAAGTTAAGAAAAAAAGAACATAAAGAAAAAATCTATAGATAATGTGTGATTTTTTTCTCCGTGCACTACAAAACTATTTTTATATAATGGAAAGATTAAATTTTATAGTGTAATAATACACCTCTGGCTGAATGAAGTTTTTTAGTATATAATGGCTTATATATAAATTTGCTTGGGTAAAGAGGTAGCTCGGACAGTGAAGGCAACCTTTGGAGGATTTTAAAGGGACCCCTTAAAATTACGCTTGGATCGCATGTGCTAGGCACTACCCTGACCTTTTCTCCATACAACGCAATGAATCCAGAACCAGCACGATAAATTCACGGTACCATCTAGTTGACTATCTCTAGTAAAATCAAATTCGATTGGCAATAAATTAATTTGAAAATTTTATCAATGATACTTAAAGTCATTATTGAGTATGTACTTGGTATAATGAAATCATTCTCTTCTCTTTATTTAATGAAGAACCATTATGGCGCAAATGAACTGTGTATGATTGATTACATTAGGAGTTGGTTCGAATCTCGCTCAGTATATATTTGTAATCCGTACTAATATTATAAAATTTAATGTAAAGGTAAGTTTGTTTGTTACGATTTCACGCTGACACTACTCAACCGATTATCATGAAACTTGGTGGACATATTTTTAGAAATATTAAAAAGGACATGGAATACTTTCTACTAAATATAAATATAATAAATATATATTTTGTTAGTCATGATTCTTTATCATAAAAGGTAAAAATTTAGCTAATTCCAAGCCTTCAAATGAATGCTTTTACGCACTCTACACTATAATACACATGCGGGTCACAGCTTTTGAAGAAATAAAATAAACAAATAAATATATGTTTTTTGCAACTCGACGATTTTTTCCACATACTGGATTAATCAGATCAGATGATAAATTTGCAGCATGTAAGAGTAAATAAATGCTTATTTATATGTATAGTATATATTTTCGTCCAATCACTTCACATGCAATGCCCAGTAAGTGAAAATAGAGGAGATTTTTCGGTGAACGTTATAAATCTCGAAGCAACGGGAGGGCGGAGTACGGTCACCGCGGGGAGCGCAGTTTTCTTGAAGTCTCATTAGACTACTTGAATTCCCTTCGAAAATCGTATATATTGAAGATTTTCGCTATATTTTTACACGTGTTTTTTATATTTTAACCAATTTTAAAAAATGGAGGTTGTCAATTCGACAGTATTTTTTGTGTATCATAATTTTTTATTGGGTGAACGAATTTTGACGACATTTTTTTATACTACTGAGTACTAGCTATAGTATAAAAAGAATCATCTATCACCCATTTAAATTATATAAAGATCTGACGAAGAGTTTTTGAGTTATTCGTAATATTTGTACTTCATACTAAAACGTACTAAACGTTGTATTTGAAGTCAGTTTTCTTTTTTGTTAAGATTTTAATTATCGATAGTTAAGCTTAAATTGTGTAAGTACATAATAATTGCCCTTAAAATAAAAATGTTGAAAATATCAGCTTCACGCTTTATCACGCATTACAGAGCAGCCAGAAGAAGAAGCTTCGTTCCCCGTATTCGAGACATTACGTGTTGAGTGGCGGATCTCAACGCAGCGTTTTGTCATGTTATTGCGAGGAGATAAAAATAGCTTAAATATAATCTATTTCAAGTGAGAATCGAACCCACAAACATTGTTTTTACAATCAGATACTGTCCCACTGTACAATGTAGTCTTTAACATTTCACCTACAAAATAGTATGTATACTGACAGCGTCCGTTACGACGCCTATGTAAATGGGCTTCAATTGAGTTTGTTCCCTAGAATAAACTATTTTTATTTTAAAAATGTTTATATTTTAGAAAATTGTGTGAAATAAGCAAGTGGTTCTGTTTCCCGTATTATTATTTTATAACAATGTTGAATATTTTCATATACTAGTGTCCCCGTTGACGCGTTAACAACGCGTTGTCTTTAGTAATGTATATGCCACTTTGTATATCACGGATGTCTAACCATCGTAGTGTGTATAACATTTATTTTATTAATTTAATATACTTTTTATGCGTTATTTAAAAAAAATATATTAGCATTCGGCACTCCTTTTCTATATAAACTATAAGTGTGCCAAGTTTCATTTTTTTAATGGATAACGGATGGCAAACGAAGCAAAGGAACACCTGATGGTAAGTGGCTACCTTGCCCATGACCATCTACAACACCAGAGATGTTCTAGATGCGTTGCCAACCCTGAGGATACAGATAGAAGGGGAGGAGACAATGTAGTAGTCCGCTATCGGAACTACCAGATTTTGAGAAAGGATGGGTGGGAAAGGAAAGCCTGGCTTACATGCCATCAAACCGGAACACATCATCACTTAAGATATTTGGCGGTTCGTCTTTGACATGATAGTGGTCGCGAGCCAGACGGAGGACGAACCTCCTACCACCAAATGCTCCTCCGTTCATGTAGTTTTCGTAAAAAGGATCCAAAGTTTTTGCTTCACGTATTTATATATGAATAACGTTACTGGTGACTGACAGACAAAGTACAGGTGAAACTACTGGCCATAGAAGGCTGTAAGTTGGCCTTGGAAAGAAATAAGATTTAAAATTTTATAGTGCACGCAAACATAGTCGCGGGATTAGGCTCTAGCACAATAATATAATCATTATGAAATCAATCCTTTTTTTTTGTGAGCTTTTATATGACGATTTGTTATAACGTGAATTTTAGACCACCGGGTCCTCTAGAAGGATTACATAACTATAATAAATGTATGGCTTAATAAAACATTATTGTTTTAAACAAGGTCTCTTTAATTTCTGTAAATTAAGCTGTTGTAAATTTAGTGACGGAACTCAACGCTGATCTAATAACTAACGAGAACGGAGGAATTAAAATAATTTAAATATGATCGGCCCAGTGCAAATCGAACCCAGAACTAATCACATTTACAGTCAAACACTTGCCCACTGTGCCACCCATAGCCTTAAATATATTTGATTCAACTATAAAAAAGTTAAGTTATGTAAGTAATATTAGTTACAATTAATAATAATATTATATCAAGTAGACAACTAAAATACTTGGACTCTCTTTGGAAAAAAAATGTTTCCTAGCTTAGTTAAGTAATATGAAAATATAATTGAAAGTTGACAAAAGTTACGGACCAAGTGTCCGTAGTGATCAAATATATATATATATATATATATATATATATATATATATATATATATATATATATATATATATATATATATATATATATATATATATATATATATATCTAATATATATACAGTATATTTTTTAGCATGGATACCGGATGGCAAACGAGCAGAAGGACCGCCTGATGGTAAGTGGTTACCTTCGCCCATGAACATCTACAACACAAGAGATGTACTAGATGCGTTGCCAGCCTAGAGGATACAGATGGAAAGGGAGGATAATGTAGTAGTCCGCTATCGGAACCTACATTTTGGGAAAGGATGGGTGGGAAAGGGAGAAGCCTGGCTTACATGCCATCAGACCGAACACATCATAAGATATTTGGCGGCTCGTCTTTTGACATGATAGTGGTCGCAGGCAGACGGAGGACAGACACTCCTACCACCAAAAGTAATATGAAAATATAGTGAAAGTTGACAAGTTACGGACCAAGTGTCCGTAGTGATCCCAATATATATATATATATATATATATATATATATATATATATACTATATAATAATAACCTTATATATATATATATATATATATACTCTTTTATACACGAAGATACACTTACTATAAAACTACAGGCTACTTTGAATAATACTGTTAGAACCGCCATATCATCAGCACCTATGTAAATGCTCGAATTGAGTTTGCGTCGGCCATTCTTTGGTGTTCACAGTAAAATTTATTTTGTAACCTTATAATTTACATACAACGCCTGTCGTGGCGTTGTCAGAGTTGCGACTGTAAACGCGACAGGTTGTGGGTTCGATTCACTCAGGAAATGCAAAATTTAGTATTTTCATTTCTTGGGTTTGGTAACAAGGCAAAGCGCGGCGTTGAGTTCCACCACTCAACACGCAATGCCTTAATTCGGCGAAGTGTGGAACGGAATTGTTGAAAGAGAATGGAGTGTCTTAACACTAGGTTCTCTGGTTCCTCTGCCTGCGTCCTGCTATATGCGGGATACAGCGTGAACTTGAAAAAAATTACATGTTGTAGTGGAATAGTATGTAACTGTAACCGTGAAGGTAGTTTCAATCCTCACCATTGGCGGATTATTTTTATAACTTCACGGTATGCTCGTATAGCTGGGTAGGCAGAGGGAATCTGAGAATCTAGAGACACGCCTTTCTTAAGATTTCCGTTTCCCACTTTCCGCTGAAATGCGTGCTAAGTGGCGGAACTTAACGCCGCGCTTTGCCTTATTACTAGAGCGATGATTACTTCTAATTATTGTCATTTGTCCGCTCTGGTAAGTACGCTGCGTTGATTCAGCCATTCTACTTTTTCTACCTTGAATTAAGGTAGAAAATATAGAGTTGAGTGTTTTGACACAAAGTTGCAGATTCAAATTTAAAATTTTAGACGTATTTTTAATCTTTCAAGATAAATTTCAAAACCTTCTGTACAAAATGTATAGGTGCATCATAGATTAAAAATAAAATAAATCCATATTTTCATGTGTCACTAGTTTCTGTTTTTACAAAGTATAAGCTTACATTTAACTACTGTAAATTATATTAAAAAAAATGTTTAAAGTAAAAATTCTGTACGTCGTCTTTAGCTTACAATACATCTTTTTGACTTCATTTTCATATTTTATATTTACTATAGTCAAATAACCACGTACTCTCAATATTTACCTGACGCGAGCACTGAACCTATGACCGTAACCATCTCTATAATAGTTATATAGAAAAAAGAAATAAACATATATTGTAAAACATATAATAATACAAAGGTAACAAGGACCTTCCCTCACCCTTAAGGGCGTCGTAATGAAGCGAGATAACGAACATGAGCTGACGTCACCTGCTGCCACTGACGGCTCTGTGCTTGTCAAACTATGAAAAAATAATTATATTTTGGGGATCTAAAGTGATATCGACTACATTTTATTCGGTAAATATAGATAAATACAGACATTTTTTATTACATACCAAAAAATTGCTCAACTACATTTCAGATCTTAAGAAAAAAAAGAAAGCCATCTGTAATAAAATGCACTAAAACGTAGTCCAAAATTACTCGTCAGATTAAATTAAATGGGCCTACACTAGAAACATATACATACATAGCTGTCATATAAAAACTCAGTCACCCATGAAAAATTGATGCGGTAAAATACATAAAAAAATTGATTAAATTGATAACCTTCTCCTTTTTGAAGTCGGATAAAGAGGAACAGAAACATGCGCAGTTGCAGCTTGCAAATGCCACCTTATCACTAGTAGTGATCTCTTATAGATAACCTTAGACAATTAAATGCATTAACCTTGAGGTGCAAAAATAAAACAATCCGTATTATCTAGAGATCTGATCAATTGTTGGTTGCTATTTATTGTCCGAACAGTGGTTCTCTTTTCAGCGGTTTAATTAGACCAAATATGACGTTGGGTTCCTGAAGACGTACAGAGGAAATGGGCATTGAAGAAAAATCGGTAGCTAAGTAATAGATTATCTAGACCTTATATACATAAAGGATAAGGCAAGGAAAATAAAATAAGCCAGTATTGTCTATTTTTATCAATTTTAAAGTGTAAATCACACACTTATAATAAGCAAAAAAAACAATTTTGACACTGGGTACCAGCGCCTCTAGGGAATTGTCCAAACATTGACTACTTAGCCATACGTTTTATCCAGCCATATTGAAATTCTTATACAAATATTTCAACTTATATTTTAGTATTTTTTAATTGATAACTTTACACACATTTATTCAATAACTGCTACTACCTACCACACAGTACATCTATTTTTTTTTTTTTTATTGACAACGGACGGCAAACGAGCAGAAGGACCACCTGATGGTAAGTGGTTACCTTCGCCCATAGACATCTACAACACCAGAGATGTTGTAGATGCGTTGCCAACCTAGAGGATACTGTTGGTAGGGGGGATAATGTAGTAGTCCACTATCAGAACCACCACATCTTGGGGAAAGGATGGGTGGGAAAGGGGAAAATCTGGCTTACATGCCATCGAACCGGAACACATCATTAGATATTTGGCGGTTCGTCTTTGACATGATAGTGGTCGCGAGCCAGTCGGAGGACGAACCTCCTACCACCTAACAAACATCTATTCAACCTAACTCTTATTTTATTCCTTTTAATCTAATATAAACATTTGTAAACCACACAAAGCAAATAACAACTAACACATAAAACGCTAAATTTCATAAAACCCGTCCGAACCATTATTTTGTCACAACAAAAATCCTTTGTGAAAGTTTGAGAGGCGCTCTGTTGGGCGGGAAAGAATCGTTTTATAACTCAATTTGTGGCTGGTGCAGGGGCCATAGTGCATAGAACCTTCTATGTATAACTATATGGCACTGTATTCGAACCTCCTATCTCACTTTACGTGGCCAGTTGAAGGGGGACAGTTGGTCAATCTATTGAAGTTCTGTACTCTCGTAATGACAACTTTGTGTGCTAACTTTCTAAGCGTTTAGCTTCTATTCTTGTAGGTACAGTGGTGGGATTTTGTAATAATTGAGTGATTTGGAGTATTCTTGATTTTTATTTGGATTATTGAGTTAGACACGTGGTTAAGTTGCTATGGGTTGGTAAATGCAGAAAAGTTGGTTATATCATGTAGCTTTTTGTTAAAACATTTATATGCCTATATAAATGCTCGAATTTAAATATTTAAATGAATACTAATAATTTAAATAATTAATTAATCTTTTATGAATAATGGCCGTATTTTTTTATAAATTCATGTTACCAAATAATATTTTTGTAGGCTTTTTAGAATATTTCATATTAATGATACATGGTTGAGTATTTAAAATAAAAAAGTAACTATACGCTTTATCCAGCACAGCGGGGTAATTAGAGTGAACATAGACTTAAATTATATTTAAAAAAGGTAAACATATAAAATTTTTATTGTAGAATTTGAATTCACACCTGCTGGAAATCTACTAAACGATCTAGCCAATTATCTAGATGTTCCTATCGAGGTACATCATTATAATTTTTAAACGTATCTAAATATAAATTAATCTACTTATACACTTGTATAAGTGTACTAGTGAGTTCACTAACAAACGAAAGAAAAGGGTGTCCCAAAATTAACGCAAGATTTGACTTTGCCGCCATTTGCTATTATATTCATTATTCATTCGCTATTAAAAGACTAAAATGGCATTTTCTATTTAATTCAAATCTTGCGTTAATTTTGGGACAACCTATAGTATATTTCCCCATACTTCCCAAAAATCCCAAAAACATTAAAATTATAAAGGAAATCTTTGAACCCAACAAATCTTAGTCTCTATTAAATACCAAATAAAGCGATATATCTGAACGTAGGTAGCTGTAATAGAGCAGTCAGGCTTGTAATGAAAACCGTTTGTCTACATAATGTTCGTCCAGGATAACGTCTAATATGAAATAACACCTACGCCAGAGTCATTATATGGGGTTGTGTGTCTTCATTTCATGTGATCGGGAGATATGGTGCATCTCCTCATGTTATCAGAGTACCATGGCGAAGTAGGGACATGCTTGAGATGATAAGATAGGTGCATTAGCATGGTCCAGTTAAATGGACATTTGAATAATAGAAATAGACTTAATTTTTTTTTTAACTTCACGCTGTATCCCGCATATAGCAGGGTAGGTAGAGGGAACCTGAGAACCTAGTGTTAAGACACTCTGTTCTCTTACAACATGTCCGTTCCCCACTTAGACTTTAATATAAGATGAAATATACTAAATAATATGTTTATCTCCCATAAACGTATAATGCAGTACCTATACACTTAAAACACTACTTACTAACTCTTAGCATTAAATATAGAACATTACTACTGAATACTTGATTTTAAGAAACTGTCATTGTAAAGCTTAATTAGTGGCCTTTATAGTACTCCGGCGATCCCACTCTTTCTAGGTTATTTTCCATCAACCTTACAATACTTACAATTTCTATTAAAACAAATATTAAATTACTTAATATGCTAATAGTTATAAGCTTAAGTTTCACTTATGAGGTACAAGTATTTAGATTTTGAATGATTCTTTTACTGATTTTGTTGGGAAAGGTGTGGCGTTTAAATCTGTCATTAGTAACCAATGTTTGGAAAGTACAGTAGAGTACAAAAATACTGTTTTTATATATGAATCGAGTAATTAGGGTAAAATTAAAAAGTGAATGGAGTAATATAGAGTAATTAGGGTAATTTTATAATATACTACACTATAATTATTATTTTAGAAAGGCCAAATTATACAAAATCCATCAATTACTGTTAAGTTTTATCCAAATCTGTTCAATAGTTTTTGAATGAAGGAGTAATAAATAGCCAATTATACATCCTCACAAACTTTAGCACTTATAATATTCATAATATTTATCTCACTGTTGAAAAAGAAGACAGGCTGGATCACATTTCTTTTTTTTTGAGTACTTATTACATAAAGTATACAATAATTGTAATATTGTATACAGCGTTGGCTTCCTAAATAAATAAATAAATAAATAAATAAATAAATAAATAAAATATACCAACTAAAAAAAAACTTATTATAATATTCATTTATCACATATATTTTAATTGTATGAATACATTTTAGCATTAGGTAATAAGTATATATAATGCAAAAGAGCGAGCGCGAATAGGGTCACGTCGAACAATGAGAGCGATTTTACTAATGACCTTATGGAGACCCTTCACGACTCTGTTGGAGTTCTAGAACCGTTAGATTGTGATAGGTACTTATTTAGATTTAATAGCTGAAGAGACTATAAAGAATTATCTTATGATGTGTTCCGGTTCGATGGCATGTAAGCCAGGTTTTCCCCTTTCCCACCCATCCTTTCCCCAAAATGTGGTGGTTCCGATAGCGGACTACTACATTATCCTCCCTTTCCATCTGTATCCTCTAGGTTGGCAACGCATCTAGTACATCTCTGGTGTTGTAGATGTTCATGGGCGAAGGTAACCACTTACCATCAGGCGGTCCTTCTGCTCGTTTGCCATCCGGTATCCATAAAAAAAAAAAAAGAATAGATTGATAGATAATTAAAGTTTCTACAAAAATAAAAACGCTATATTTAATGTACTAAAACGTCAAATTATTACGAATAACTCAAAAACTAGTCGTCAGATCTTAATTTTTTATAAAAAAAAATTGATTGGAATACTGTGACTTTAAAAAAAATATTATGAATTTCATGCACTTATGATCTCTCACATTTATTGAATTATTTTAGATTTATAATTCGTTAAAGCACTCTAGCAAATTATACATATAAGTTCTTATCGAGAAAATCATCATCAACGTCGAAATTATTTTCCTATTTAAAATGTTCCTTTCCTTAGTGTGTTCATTTTCTCCATTGTGCTTAGACATAGGCTAGTTAAGAGTTCTTCATGCAGGAATTCTGACGCAGGAAAACGAGATAAGATTTGACATCTTTTTCACAATATAGCAAATTTTTCAATGTAAAAATTTTATTACACGCTTTACACGCTGCCTTTTCAACCGCTAAAAAAAATTATCACCGGTTCACTAAAGTTCACATTAGGCATGATAAGAACTGACGCAAGACATTCAGTTTTTTTTTTCTTTTTTCCTACCTTAAAATATGCACGACGACTTAGCAATATCCCTGATATTTTAACCTAAAAACGAGTGACCAAACACTAAATTCCCAATAAACTTTAATTTACAACATCCAAAGATATATTAAGACAAATGCAACGTAAAATCCAACAACTCAATGCATCATTTATCACCGTCTGCATCTGCTTGCTAAATATCGAGATCTAAACTGTATTCATTGGAACGTACCAGCTATTAATCAGGTTCCAGTCAGGCTGTTTTGTTTGACTGAACCTACGAGGTGCAAGGGAATGCGAAAACATGGATGCGATGAATTAATGGGATTGTTCTTGGGTTAAACATCAGGGTGGTCTGAAAATAGTCTAAGTCTAGTCTAGTCTAGTCTAACTCTAATTTATTGATCTTAGAAATAGGTAGAGGAGTCTAGATTTTTTTAGTTATTAAATTATCTATATATAAAACTTACTGGCGTCACTGAGAGATATGGCACAGGCAAAAATAATGACCACTAAAAGATGAAATTTGGAATATCTGCTGCTTAGGAAGCTTAGGAGAACACTAAAAAATTTTTGATATTAGGATATGTTAATCTCACACGTAGGAACATTTGTTAGAAAACGTGTAAAAAATTGAACGTAGCATGACTCAAACCCGTGCCTCTTGAAAATCATCTAAGCGCTCTGACCGCTACGTCAAGTGTTATTCAACTGTATCAAAATTCTTATACAACTGTTACAACTTTTTTTAAAAATATTTTTCGTAATATTAAGACATAGCTCAATATATATTATTAATATCATATCAAGACTCAATATATATTATTAATATATAATTAAGACATTTTTCTAAACCCTCAAAAGGACGAAAAAAAAACGAACCAGTATACACAGCTATTTAAAATACAATCTATTAACCATCATAAAAGCTGACACCATTAATACAAAATCTAGCTCCATAATTTCTAGCATCCGTTCATCCGCGCGTGTTTGGTCAGCGCGGTGATAAGAGCAGTGCAAACAAGCTAGTGACCTGACAGCGGCCGATAGTTGAGTGATTGCAGTTCGAGTTCTATCATCTATGTATGACAGCCGCTGTGATATAATGACGGCTGATAACGGTGACGTTGAATTATAATAATTGTACAAGTTTGCACTACCGTGGTGTTGCAATGATTAGGATTGAACAACAAAAAAAGAAAATCGACTTCAAATAAAAAGCATTGAGAAGTGAAATTATTACGAATATCTCAAAAACTACTAGTAGTGTTGATAGTGGTAATAAAAATGCCTATTCACGTTATGGAAGTCCATATATTTCAGCACCACTTTCTTATATATACAATTGTTCATGTAAGGTAAAACAGGAAGCGCGATAAAAGTACAAAATGAACTATAACGATGATTACAATAACTTCCTTTCTAGAAATCGATTAAAAACTAAAAACCAGAAGTCCAGAATCGATTATATGATCCACAGTAATATTACATTAATCGACTAATGTTCCGAGTCATGTAGAAGATAACAAAAGCATTCATTAGGCATCGAGGAGGTGGTCAAACAGAGAGGGTCTGGGTAGTGGTCACAAGCATTAATTAACAGATTAATTATCTGTTAATGGTATACTTGGTTCAATTGCTGAATAAAGCAGCTAGAAATTAGTGGATAGCCAAATATGTTGAGGTTGGATTGTGCTAAATTATAAATGTATAGTTTTACTATTATTGGGCAACATTAAAATTTTAGAACGGCGCTTATAGTAATCTATATATAAATGCATTGAAGCAAAACTTTGGATCCGTTTCTGCAGAAAATTACGCGGACGGAAGAGACTGAAACTTGGCATGCTCATAGTTTATATAGAGAAGGAGCATAAAAATACTAATATTTTAATAATGCATAAAAAGTATATTAAAAATAATAAAATAAATATTACACACACTACCTGGTTTGACATCCATGTTTATGTAAATAACATGTACATCACTAAAGACACTATTGCGCCTCAACAAAGGACACTAGTATAATAAAAATTATGATTTTTTACAACTTTACGCTGTAACCCGCAAATAGCAAAAGGTAGGCAGAGGGAACCAGAGACCTAGTGTTAAGAACTCCGCCCCTTTTAACATTTCCGATTTACTTTCCGCCGGAATTGAGACATTGCATGCTGGGTGGCAATTGCTAATTTTGTCAGTTTTTTGATCTTCTAAGAACTTCCATATGATCATATTGAAATTGTTTTTTTCCTTTGCTCGCTCAGGTAAAACAAAGCACAATCGCGGAACAAAAATAAATAGTAACAAATGGAGTGGAACTTACATATATCTGAAATGAGTCTTACAGCTTTTTACTAGAGCTCGTAAACCATAATATTTATTTCAGCCCAAACTTTATCCTATAGTATGCAGTCAGAAAGGGAATCTGAGTATTAAGCATATTCCGTTCTCCACTTACCGCCTGTATTCGAGACATTGTGTGTTATGTAACGAGAACTCAACGGTACCTTATCTTAGCTGATTGGAGAAATAAAAAATAGCTTGAATTTAATTATTCCTTGAATGGGAATCAGATCACTACGAGTAGACCGGACCGGACTGATAGTACCACGTTTACACGTTCAGACGCCCACTACGCCGTTATGGTGTTTAAAACATAGCCATACTTTCTGTGTACATCATTCCATCCAGATAATCATTAATAAATCGTGATAATGCACTCAACAGGCATTGAATGATTCGCGACGCACGGTCGGTTCCCAATGCAAGTCCGAGACACTTATAATGTAACAATACTTGATTGTATTGTAGATACGTAAGATTTGTATCATAAATCTTTTTAAGGATAAGAGCGTGAACATCTTTTTGTGTTCAGTGTTATGTTTGAGGGAGACTTGGATGGGGAGATTTTTTTGTTATTAGACGCATTTCGTAGGGCAGAGAGGATTTAGTGTTAAGACACTCCGTTTTATATTATTCGGTCATATTTAATATTAATTTGATGATAAGCTTATCTTACTAGAGTGATAAAATTAAAATAATTTAAATATTTATAAAAAAGTGACTGAAGGATAAATCGAATCAAGATCGACAACTAGTCTAAAGTAGCTATATGGTTACAGTAAGACAATTCTTAACAATATAAAAATAGTGCTTAACAATTACTGCTTCGAAAACGTAAATAGTAGTTAGATATAACCTAATGTTGAAATACTCCGTTCTCTTTTCATCCCGATTCAAAACGTTACCTGTTGAGTGGCGGAACTTAACATCACGTTTTTATTACCAGAACTGAGAAAATGTAAGCATTTTAAGCCTTCCCCGAGTGGGCTTCGAACCCACAAACATTCCCTCTCTCGTTTTGTCAACCATTTCACTGGACAATAAAGGTGTTCTTACTAACAAATTGTTGGGAGATGTTAACAAAATAAGGGTATGGCACAAACTTATAAGAATTTCGACGCAACTGGATAAGAACGCATGGCTTAGTGGTCAGATCTTCGACCTTGTGATTTCCAACAGGCGCGGGTTCAGAGACCCTCAGTGTTAAAAATTTAATACGTTTTTTTAAAATTTTTTTTTTTTTTTTTATCTTAAGCTTATGATAATTAACACTAACAATATTACATAAATATATATATATATATATATATATATATATATATATATCTCTGCCATATATATATATATATATATATATATACTATATATATATTTATGTAACTAAATCAATCGTTGCAATGGTCTACGTGATGCATTCTTGCCCATTAAATACATTACTGTACTAGATTGTAACTCTCGCATACATTGCTGGTACTATATATATGTGCATATACAGTTTTGATGCATTGGAACATTGTAAAGCTAAATTATGTGCCTGTAATAATATTAAAAATATGATCAAAATATGTTTAATAATCCTATTAATATTAACACGGGAACGGAATTGTTGTGAGAACAGTGTCTTAACACTAGGTTTCTCAGGTTCCCTCTGCCTACCCTGCTATATGCGGGATACAGCGTGAAGTTAAAAAAAAAGTAGACTAATAATATTATAAATGTAAAAGTTGATAAGGATGGATGTTTGCTAGTCTTTCAAAGAAGCAAAAACAGCTTAATAAAACTAGATAAAAACCTTTTTTTTGGCTTCACGCTGTATCCGCATATAGCAGGGTAGGCAGAAGGAACCTGAGAACCTAGTGTTAAGACACTACGTTCCCAGTTTCCGCTGAATTGAGGCATTGCGTGCTACGGTGACGGAACTCAACACCGCGCTTAAAACTTTTTAATTAACAATTTTATAAATATTATATATAAAATTTATTCTTTAAATATTTTTATGTTTGAATGTCACGTTTAAATTTCGTTTCAAGTTTCTTTTTTTCTGTATATTATAATAACTAAGAGTAAAATTCATTTGTTTTTCCATACCGCAATAATAATAATAAAATTTAAAAATGTACACACCACATGTCCTTAATATTCAAACGAATATAAAAATCCACGCTTGTCGTGGCGACTGTAAACGCGACAGGTTGTGGGTTCGATTCTCACTCCAGAAAATGTAAAAGTTTAGTTTACTGGTTTAGTAACAAGGCAAAGCGCGGCGTTGAGTTCGTCCTCAGCGCAATGCCTCAATTCGGCGAAAGTGGGGAACTGAGTGTTTCTTTTCTAGGTTCTCATGTTCCCTCTACCTGCTGCTATATGCGTTATACAGCGTAAAGTTAAAAAAAAATTAGCATGCTTTGTCTATATTTTCTTACATTTATGCCTTTCCCACATATAAGCAAAATAAATGACTTAAGACACCGTTTTCCACCATCCCTTTTAGAGATTTGTATGCTAGGCTACAGAACTCAACGCCGCGTTTTCTCTATCAGAATTAAAAATATATTCACTTTATTTCACCGGAAATCGAACCCTCAATCATCGTTTATTATCAAAGTTATATCCACTGTACCTATCCAGTATCAATCTAAATGCATGAGATAGATGATCCGAGCACTTCGTTTTAACTCACGTGTAAAAAGAAAAGTTCACCCCTTATAACGTAACAGGGATGCTATATATAAATAATGTGATCGCTATTTTCAGTTCAGATATCGTTTATAATATTTTTTGTCACCCGCCATTGTCCACGGTTAAGTATAGGCGAGTTGAAAAGTGTTATGATTTTGAATTATAAATTATATATGTTTTAGTGTGGAAAGGTAGGCAGAGAGAATCTAGTGTCAAGACACTCTGTTCTACCAAAGAGTGGTCGAATTCTAGACATTGTCCACTTAGTGGTGGAATTCCGCCTCGAACTTTATCTTACGAAAGCGGCGAACCGAAAAGAATTTAACTGTAATCATTCCACTGAGCAGGGAAAGAACCTAAAACTATTGTGTTTGCAGTAATACGTTTTTCACTGCGCTACGACGGCCTTAGTATTATATTTAAAGAATATTTTACTACCTATATTTTATTTAAACTTCATCTCTAGGCCATCGTAGTACAGTGAAACAACGTCTTATTGTAAACGTGACGGTTAAGGATTCGATCTCCACTCAAAAAAGTGATAACTTTTTTTATAGCTTCACGCTGTATCCCGCACATAGCAGTCTAGAGAACCAGATCAGAAGAGAACCAGATTACCTAGCGTTAACATAGTACGTTCTCTTTTTACACTTTCCTTTTGAAGTATGTTTTAAATTATTTTTATTTTCCCGCTATGGTAACACGAAACACGGCGATAAGTTTCACCAGCCAACACGCATTATCTCAAATTTAGACAGTAAACGCAGAGCAGAGTGACATGACACTACGTTGCTTTCAATATTATTCGAGAAAAACCTACATAGGCATATTTAATATAACTAACACTTGAGTACTCAATAGTATTAGGCGTCATGCTCCACCGGCAAGGGTTGATAAATTGCAACAATTTCAGAGTGCATCTAACTATGACCTAAGATTTATCTTCGACGTGACATGTCATTTTTCTAACGTGTCACTGCAATGCGTGAACGTTAATGTTTCGGTGATACCAATAAATGTCTTAATTTATGTTGAATATTATGAATATAATTGTAAAACGAACGCGGCGTTGAGTTGCGCAACTCGATGCGTAATGTCTCGATTTAGTGTAGAAAGTGGACATTAAAGTGGGTTGACACGAATATTTTCTGACTATTCTGATATAAGGCAAAAGGCTTGAAGATGTTTTATTATTATAAAGTTTAGTAGTTCGATCACCTAAAAGGTATCCAAGACTTGTGAAATCAAAATTTTTACCCCATTAATTAGAGTTAACTAAGAAATATAATTGTTACGAGTATAGCCAAGCTATTCCTCTGCGCCACGACGACCTATAGTTTATTGTAAGGATTTTATAATTAAATATTGCGACAAAAAATATTTTTTGAATGACACTAATTTCTCTCTGGGAATATCAAGCCACTACGTTCTCTTCTTTATCAATTAAAGAAGAAAGAAGAAGGCAAGGCGAAGCGGACCATCATGAGTTCCTCAAAAATCCATTTTTTATATATGGTTTTTTAAGAAATTTACTAAGTATTGCAGTTTCCCACCTTATCCCGGCTAACAGAGTAGGTAAAAAAAAAACCTTAAAAAATCTTTTGTTAAGTCACTACGTTCGTCGCTTTCCGTCTAAATTAGGAACATTGCGTGTTAAGTAACAGATCTCAAATACTGCATATATCTATATATATCTAGTATTAACAATATCAGGTAATGTAATTCGATACTCGCTAACACGAGGTCTCAGCTAGGAGCTTATTCAAAACGGGTCATGTTCTTCGGCTTACATACACCTTGGCATATCATTAGAGTATTCGATTATAACATATGTACCTTATGTGTATATAATATCAAGTTTACATAGCTCGTTACACATAGTTCGTTTATCTATTTATTTTATATGTACTATTTTTTTTTAATTAAATGCATTTCTCCTTTCCGGCAAGTCAAAGCGCGGTGTTGAATTCCGTCATATATCACGCGACACGAACGGAGTGCATTAACGCTAGGTTCTCTTTGACTATGATGCTATGCAGTGTGGGGCTGCCTTTTTGTTTTAAAAAAATTGTAGAAGTTATAAACCGGAAGTATAATAAATATGGCTTATTCACAACAGTTTATTCAAATCCGATATGAAGTCGGGGACTGATACTCGCAGTATAGTGTAGCTTACAAAAAAAACACCATCATTGCAGAAACTAAGAAGATCTTCCGAGCCAAAGTCTCTTAGAGCTGGGTCGGATTAATATCGATAATAAATATATATTATTAGGGTCTGACACCAGTGGTTGTGGGTTCGATTCGCACTCGAAGTAATTATATTTAAACTATTAATAATAATAATATTAATATCTCAAACGCCAAACTAAACGCGGTTTTGAGTTCCACCACTCAACTCGCTATATCTTGATATAAGAAGGTAAAAACGGAGTGTCTTGACAATACTCTCTGTCTATCCTGCTATGAGGGATAAAGCGTGAAACAGAAAAAAGAAATCTCTGTTAATTGTTTGTTCTAATAGTTCATTAATTTTATATTTTAGTCTAGTTAGCTAAATAGTTGAGCTTCTGAATGTGATATTTTTAATTTTCATAGAAAATTGTCCATTATTCTGTAAGCTTTTGCTAATGCGTACAAGCGTATGCATTTACTTATTTATTTTAGTTGAGCTGACCTTGGCGCACAACCAAGTGTCTTAACACTATATCCTCCCTGACTATGAATAAAGAGAGTGAAATTAAAAAAAACACCGGGTTGCACTCTGGGAGTACCGGCAGAAGTGAAAACTTTATCGTGGCAGGAAAGGAAACACACAGATAGAAGATTCAAAGGCAAAAAATCAAAAGAGATCATCAATTGTAACAATTATGTGAAAATCCTTTGCAAACCATCACCAAAACACTTCTTGATTTTATTTATAAGAATAATAGATTATCTATTTTTTCTTTCAATTGTCAAAGTTTACGAGCGTCTTACGAATTTTCTATCAGGTCACGTGTCCTGACACGAGTGAATAACGTCGTCAAAAAAGTTTTCACTTTAATCATAGCGTTAATAAATAATAATATCGATAGTTTACATCACTAAAGTATTAACAATGGCCCGCAAATGTTATTTGTTCAGGATTCGTTCGGCACGCCCGTCAGATTCTATTATTTATGGAATAGTTCATGGTAATGTATGATGACTTCTTACGCTTTTAAATATGAAAGCTGTTTGTAGATGGATTTCTACTGAGTATTACTGTTAGATTTGTATTGGTGAATAAGTTGATAACTCGAAATTGAATCAGAGATGGCATTTTAAAGTAAAGGAGGTAAAAATTTAGGATTGTACTGGATATTTCTTTACAAATGAAATATTTTCTTTTGACGCTATCGTAGTCTAACAGTAACTGAAGAGCGGAGTATCTTGTGATATACACTAGGTTTATAGGATTTTCTAGGCCTACCCTGTTAAGCAACATAATTAAGATATACCCAACATCATATAAAGTGCATTAAATGGTATCACAATTACGAATAACTCAAAAATTATTCGTCACATCTTTACCAAACTTAAATGGGACCACATTTAAAGCTACCTATCACATAAAATAAAATATTAAAATTACTTTATAATAATAATAATAATAATAATATAGCTTTATTGATCTACACACCTTACAATACATTTTTATTATACATAAAAAATACAAATAAATAAAATATAAAAGTTAGGTTTCGATGTGTAGCCCCTCCTGGGTAAAAGCCTCCTCCAACTTGGTCCATTCTATGCGGTTTTTGGCAACTTCCATCCAGTTTTCTCCTGCTATTTTTTTGATGTCATCCACCCATCTTTTCCTTGGTCTTCCTACGCTCCTCTTCCCTGTTGGACCTTTCCACTTTGTCGTTCGGAGTGTCCACCTTTTGTCAGGGTATCTGGCTATATGTCCTGCCCATTTCCACTTTTGTACTAGACTGTAACGGAGCGCGTCTATGATGTTGGTTTTTTTTCGGATATCTATATTTCTAGTTTTTTGTATTTTTCTTAGTTTTAGAATACTTCTCTCCATAGCGTGCTGGCAGGACAAAATTTTATTTTTTACCTTTTCGGTATATACCCATGTTTGACTTGCGTAAGTCAAACTTGGAAGGATACATGAGTCCATTAATATCTTTTTCATCTTTAAGCTGTACTTTCCTTTTAAAATTTCTTTCAGAGCCCAATATTTCTTCCAAGTTATATTTATTCTTCTATCTATTTCTTTTTCATTACTGTTTGCTTGGAATGAGATCAGTTTCCCTAGGTATATATAGTCATTTACGTATTCTATAGGATTTCCTTCTATTCTGATTAAGTTTTTAGAGCTGTTTGTCATTATTTTCGTTTTTAAACTATTCATTTGGAGACCTACTTTTTGGCTTTGCATATCTAGGCTCTGTAGCATACTTTCTAGCTCAGTTGCAGATTCACTAAAAAGGGCTATGTCATCTGCAAATCTTAGATGTGTTAGCCTTTCATTTAGCATCGATATACCCTTATTTTTCCATTCCAAATTTAGAAATATATTTTCGAGGACCGCTATAAATAATTTGGGTGAAAGAGGGTCTCCTTGCTTTACTCCTTTACCAATTTCGAACTCCTCTCCTTGTCTTTCTAGTTTTATTTTACTCGTACTTTTAGCGTAGATGTTCTTTATTAAGTTTACATATTTTTCATTTACGTTATTTTTCTTTAAGGCGTTCCATATAGACGAGTGTGATATGCTATCGAATGCCTTAGTATAGTCTACAAATGCAATATACAATGGCATATTGTACTCATTATATTTTTCTATTATCTGTTCAATGGCATGTATGTGATCAATAGTTGAGTAGTGTGGGCGAAAGCCTGCCTGTTCTATTGGCTGATTTTGGTCTATATTTGAGGTTATTCTACTTAGTATGATCGAAGAGAACAATTTATAAATTGTAGATAATAAGCTAATAGGTCGGTAATTATTGATGTCTAGGGGATTCCCTTTTTTGTAGAGTAATATTATGTTAGAGCTGCACCATTTTTTCGGTATTTGTTCTGTTTTTATTATTAAATTAAAAAGTTTTGTTAAGTAGACTATCAATATAGGTGCTCCGATTATTAAGGCTTCATTAGTAATGTTATCTGGACCTGAGCTTTTATCCGATTTTAGTTTCTTAATATGATTAATTATTTCGATTTCACTTATGTCGTTTAGCTGCTGTTTATTTGATTGAAGTTCTTCCTTTGTATTAATTTTTAATAGTTCTTCTTCATCTTTACCTTCCTGTGGTGATCTTCTGTAAAGATCAGAGTAAAAGACTGTCGCGCACTTTATTATGTTTTGTCTATCCTGTGTTTCACCTTTTCCGGTATTTAGGCCCTGTATCCAAGTTTTGTGAGATGACAACTCTTTATAAGCCCTCTTTGAACTTCTAAATGCTGTTATATTTCTTTCTATTACACTTGATCTGTAGTTTTCATAATCTTGCCTGACTGCTCTGTTTGTTTTTTTATATAATTCCTTTAATTCTTGTCTTATTTCCTTAGATTTTTCTTTTCTTGTTTGGAGTTCTATACGTCTAGAGATAAGTTGTTGTGTTAGATTACTAATAATTTTTGGTGTTTTGTACTTTGCTTTCTCGTCTTTATTTTGTTCTAAACTCTTAGTGATAGTTTTTTCCAATTCGTTGCTTAATGCTTCTACTTCTTCTACATTTTTTGTTGTTTCGTATAATGTTGTTGCATTTTGTTTTAGCTTTTCTATGTAAGTTTCTTTTTCTTTTGTGGACTTTAGCTTATTGCATGGCGTTTTAAATGACGTCCTGTTTATTTTAGGTGTTTTTAAGTTCATTGAACATCTAACCATTCTATGGTCTGATGGGAAATTTATTCTGTTAAGTACTTCAAGGTTTGTTATGGCTTTCTTGTTGTAACACAATATAAAATCGATTTCATTTCTAGTATTTTGATCTGGAGATTGCCAAGTCCATTTACGGGAGTTCTTTTTCTTGAAGTATGTATTCATAAGTGACAGTTTGTTCTCAAATGCATATTGAATCAGTCTTTCTCCTCGTGCGTTTCGTTGCCCATATCCATGTCTTCCCATTATCGTAAGTTCTTCATTTTTAGGGTATCCAATTTTTGCGTTAAAATCTCCTATGACTAATAAGTTCTTATCTGCTTGTTCCTGCGCTTTTAGTAAATTCATGTAGAAGTTTTCGATCTCTTCCTCGGTAGAACTTTCTGTGGGTGCGTAAACTTGGATAATCGACAATGACGCATTATTGAATCTCATTTTCAGCAGGCAGACTCTCTCCGATATACCTACAAAGGTTACAATGTTAGTTTTCAATGCTTTTTTTATTAGAAAACCTACTACGTGGAGCCCTGCTGTCTCGCCTATGAAACAGAAAATAAAATTGTTATATTCTTCTATCTTGTAACCTTTTCTCTTAGTTTCTGCAAGCCCTATTATGTCCCAATTGATTTTATCTATTGCGTTGTTTAGTTCTAGTAATCTTGTCGTTGATGACAAAGATCTGACATTATAGGTACATATTTTTAAATTATATAAGTCTTCTAATTCACTTTTCACATCTACAGGATTTACATTATTGTAATTCATGGTTTTATTTGATGGAGGGTTATGGTCATCTTCCCCCACGGTGACCAACCGGCTTGGGGTGCTAGGTTTTGTTCTTTTACTTGATGATGTTATAAAATTTGTGTTGTTTAGATTCCAGGTGTGGGAGGCGTCTTTTAGTTTTTTGTTATTTTTGGCTCCGTGAGCGATGATGATCTTCCTCTTACTACATATTCGAGTATGCTTGATTTTACAACTTCTTGTGTTTTGTTTGCAGGTGAAATGTCCTTCGGACCTCGCGTATTCTTGATTTGTTTCCTTTTAGCGTTCGTTGCTGCAGTTGGTTGATAGAGTTTTTTCTCTTTTCCTCTTTTCTCGATTAGAGTCTTTTGGACTTTTCACTACTAATTTATCATAATTAAGGTATGTATGATTTCCTTTCTTTCTTTCTTCTACTAGCTGGGGTTGGAGCTTTTTGCGAATTTCTAAAATCTCCTTAGGATAATCTTCTGCAAGATAGATACCTTGAGGAAGGCTGAATTTATTATTTTTAATGAGATGTTTTTTCCATGATGTTGTAAAGGAAACTACTAGTGGTCGATCTTTATTCGAACGCTGTCCTACTCTATAAATTTTAGCTATTTCTAGATTTTCTAATTGCACGGCCATCTCCACAATAATTTTTTTGAAATTATCTACTAGTTCGTATTCCGTTTTCTCTTCCTCTTTTATGCCAAAAAATACTAAGTTGTTTTTCCTTTTATGTTTTTCCATAATTTCTATCTTCTGTTCTAAGTTTGATATTTTATTTTTTAAGATATTGTTTTCTTCTAAGAGATTTTTCATTTTCTCATCAAGCGCTTGCATTACGTTGTTAGTGACGTTGGTAGTTATTGTTAAAGTTTGTTTGTTCAGCTTCTCGTCCAGTTTTGATAGAAGTAAATCCATATTATCCATATTTTGATAGAATATTTCTTATTTTTTATTTATTTATTTTTGTTTTTTTTTTTTTTTTTTTTTTTTTTTTTTTTTTAATTTACAATATTAAAATCACGAATGCAATTATAAAATAACAACTTTTTAAATAAAACAAGCAACAAACATGTTTTATAATAAATAAAAAAAGTCTTGACTTTACAACGTAGGATTGAACTCAGGTTGCGACAAGCAGTTTCACCTTTTTCTGCCACTAGTCCATTGTAAGCGTTAACACGACATTTGAATTATTGCTATGTACTTTAAGATGTTATGAGGATAGTAATGTGACAAAGAAGTCAAAAACTCTGAATTAAAAGTGAATATCGTCACTATTTATCACAACACTTCACTCTTCCTTACACAAATGTTCCTCCCCTTAGTGTAATGTCACTTGGTATAGTTTTCTTAACTTTTTCCGTTGCCGCTGCACTGTCCACACAAGTTAGTTAGTTTTGTTATAATTACCGGTTATAACAATGAGATAACATTTATACACAATTTTTAGGATGTATTCTTATTGCTGATGTAATAATTTGGACTTAAACTATGTTTTTTACGTTTTTAAATCAATTATATTTACGGAGCTAATCAATGTTACGTTTCACTTCTACCCACTTCTTTTTCATTCAGATGAAACCAACTATATGTTGTGTTTAAAATTACTTTACCCAGTAAAAAATATGTTTAACGCACAAAAAAATACAGTCGAATTAAGAAACTTCCCCTTTCTCTATTAATATTGATTTGTTTTATTTATTGACAGCTTCTTAGCAGCTTCACGCTTATTTCCGTACAGTAGTCAGAAAAATATCAAGACATTCTGATCTCCCCTTTTCGTCTGAACTCAAAACATTGCGTGTTATATGGTTTCTTTTTTTAGATTCACGCTGTATCCTGCACATAGCAAATTAAGCAGAGGGACCTACTGTTAAGGCACCCTGCTCTTTTTAACGTTTCCGTTTCCCACTTTGCGCCGAACTGAGACATTGTATGCTGAGTGGCGGAATTCAACGCCGCTCTTTTGCTTTGTTATTACGGCGAGGTATTTAAAATACTAAATATTATTAAATATTTTCATTTCCTGGATTGGGAATTGAGCCCACAACCTATCGCATTTACAGTCGCACGCTTGTGCTTACGCCACAACAGGCTCACAGGCCGAATGGTTAAAAAGTTGAAATATATACAAAAGTAACTAAGCGTATGTCAGTTCATACAAGCCAAAATCAACAAACGTCTTTCCCATGTATCAGAAGGGGGCTACAATTGATAATGTCAACAGCTGTAATTGTAGCGTTGTTTGTACGACAACAAAAACGTGAGGCAATCAGTGAACGAAATAAATTAACTTGATTCGGATACGAATACGGATATGGATGATATTGACGGTTTTTTTTTTGTTGTAAAAAACAAGACAAATGTTTATTTGGCCCTTGTAGCACAGTGGAAAGATTACTGTAAGCGCGATTGGTTGGGGATTCGATTACCATTCTGTGAAGTTTTTATATTAATTTATTTTCATTTTATCGCCCTGGTAGCACCGCCTGGTTGATTTCCGCCACTCAACACTGTTCCCGTTTATCAAAAAAAAGTTTATTGACTCCATCCTGGTACAGTGGCACAGTGTCTAGTTTCTTAAACGGTAGTTATAACTTCAATCGGCTTAATCTAAATACAAAGTTCGGTAGAAAGATTATATTGATTTTTTTTTGTTTCATTTCTTCAACCTGGCAATAACAAAGTGCGAAGATGAGCTTCACCACACACAATAGCTCGTATTGAGGCAGAATGTGGAAAAAGTAGTGTCTTAACACTAGGATCTCACATAAGTATATTTACCATAATTATCCACAACAAAATATTCATATCTAATTGAACGTGCTAATAATATATAATAACATTTCTTCATGTTAGTGGGTGTTATTGACATGTTTAATGCCTAGGTGGCCTATTTGCGGCCTAAATATATGGTCTGCCCTGTCCGACCATTATACCGATTGTAATGCATTGTATTGTGAAATATGAGCTATTTAAATCTTCTAAATGTTAAAGAGATATCGACGCTTCGAATTTTATAATTTATCTGTGATAGCCATATAGTGTTGGATTTATTACTTAGTAATTTCCTTGTCATTTGGGTTTTTAACCTTTTAACCGACTTAAATAAACGAGGTACAAATTCTGCTACATTCATATTTTAAAAGTAAAATGATAATATCTTGTTAATTTCTAAAGCAAGTCTTCGCTTATATTTATTATTATTCGTGTCCTCGTTGACGCGTTAACAACGAGTTGTCTTTATCAATGTATATGTCACTTTATATAAACATGGATGTCAAACCATATTAGTGTGTGTAACATTTATTTCATTTTTTTTTTGTTCTACTTCACGCTGTATCCCACATATAGCAGGGTATGCATAGGGAACCTGAGAACCTAGTGTTAAGACACTCCGTTCACAACAATTCCGTTCCCCACTTTTCGCCAAATTGAGGTATTGCGTGTTGAGTGGCGGAACTCAACGCCGCGCTTTGCCTTGTTACCAAACCTAGGAAATGAAAATACTAACATTTCCTGGAGTGGGAATCGAACCCACAACTCTGAATGTGTGTGTTTTACA
This sequence comes from Philaethria dido, assembly GCA_033558755.1. Lineage (NCBI taxonomy): Eukaryota > Metazoa > Arthropoda > Insecta > Lepidoptera > Nymphalidae > Philaethria > Philaethria dido. Next base: position 167,676 of record JAKGSA010000913.1, read on the forward strand.
GTCGCACGCTTGTGCCTCTGGGTGCCACGATAGGAAGTTTATTCATTAATTTTATATGTTATTTTTTTGCATTATATTAAAAAATATTAGTATCTCTGTAATTCTTCGTTATATAAACTATGAGTGTGCCAAGTTTCATGCTATTCCGTTCTCGTGGTTGTTTCGTAAAAGCGGATCCAAAACCTTATCGTCACGTATTTATATAGGTAAATAACCTACTTCAAAAAATGAGTGAGAAGTTTCTGAATTCGAATCTATATCTTTAAGTTTCTTTTAAGTGTGATAGTAACCGTACATAATATAAGTAATGAGTATTACTGATTGAGCTAATTTTTGATGATCCTTTTTTGTATTATAGCTGGAAGTCTTTGATTTGGTCCCCTACTAAATTGTTAAGAACTGATTAATAGTAATTAGTTTTTCAGTTATTGAGTGCACTTCATTTGAAGTCGGATTCTTTTCTCAAAGTACTTTGGATCTGTAAAAATGACTAGTTATGTTATCTCGCTTCTCTTGGCAAACATTATCGAACGAAATTAATACCATTTCCATCATATGCTTTATTACAATTGGTAGTAGGTCTGATGTGCTCACTCCTCAGAGAAATTACTTTAAAAACAAGAAAAAGGCTTTGAGTTCCGTCAGTCACCAACATGCCATGCCTGAATTCGCGGAAAGTGATGACAGAGCGGTCTTGATACTAGCCACAATCTCGTGATTACATTAAGTGTGGAAAAGCGTGAGCTGCTTAGAAATAATGAAAAAAATAGAAGAAATTATCAATATAAATATAATATGGTTATTTGTCTTATATACTTAAAAATATCCTGAATTTCCTAAGTGAATTGATCCGTAAAATAAGATTTGTTATACTGGGATTTCCTACGCACCATTTCACCCTCTCTCTTCGTGCCTAAATCTCCCAAAAATGTATCATCTTCTTTCTCTTTCCCATATATATTATTTTTCCTTCTTGAATAATAAGTCATAAAAATGGCCTTGAAGGAAATGTTAAGAACACATTAGTATATAATATTACATTTTCATATAGCTTCACGCTGTATCCCACATATATGGTAGGTAGACAGAGGGAAACCAGAGAATCTAGTGTTAAGACACCTTGCTCCTCTCTTCTTTAATTACTTCCGTTCCCCACACATACACACTTCTATATAGCATCCCAATATATGTAGTTATAAAAACAGAAGAAACTCCATAAAGTGTCATGAATTCACTCAAAAGCCGATACCGGGGCCCATCGCGTCGCAGAGAGAGTGAGTTTGGAGAGTGCCTAGATGCTCCAAGTGGGGTAGGCTCTTACATGGCCCCTTTAAAAATGTGTGTGTATCAAATAACGTTCACCTCCATTTTCCGCGCACCCTCTTCTACTCTTTAATCATAGAACAAATATACTATACTAATAATACAATAAATAGTAAATATATAAAGTCAAAACAGTAAACTCACAAAGCTGGTAAAGCCAGTGGTTGAGCTACCTTCGAATTGCCTAAATCCCCTCTCTTTACTGAGCAAAATAAACACCAAGCACAGATCAATCGTGATTTAGTAGTGCAAAAAATGATGACATTGTTATTTTTTACAGTAATTCCGTATATATATATATATTTTTTTGTTGTTTTATATGAAAATGAAATACTAAATATCTCGCAGTATTAAAAAGTTATAAAAGAAAAGCAAAGGTTATTTATAATAAATAATTAATGATAATGTCGTGGCGCAGAGGCAATGCTTTGAGCTAGTAGGAGACAGGTTATGGAATCGATTCCAACTCCAGGAAATAGAATTTTTAATTTCCTGGGCTTGGTAACAAGGCAAAGCGCGGCGTTGAGTTGCGCCAGCCAGCACGCATTGCCTCAATTCGGCGGAAAGTGAGGAACGGAGTGTCTTAACACTAGGTTCCCTCTGCCTACCCTGCTATATGCGGGATAAGCTTTGTATGTATGTATGTATATATAATGATATAACATTCTATATTGTTTGTGTTTTCTAGTTAAAAAAAAATAATAAAAATTAATAACATAGTAGGCATTTCTAGTACAGCGGGATAGCGTCTAACTGCAAACACGATAGATTCGATCCCCGAATCGACTTATATTTAAATTTTATTAGCAAGAAAACAAAAACAAATCAATTCCCACTCCAGGAAATGTAAAAATTTTGTATTTCCTGGGCTTGGTAACAAGGCAAAGCATGGCGTTTAGTTCCGTCACCCAGCACGTAATGCCTCAATTCAGCGGAAAGTGGGGAATGGAGTATCTCAACACTAGGTTCTCAGGTTCCCTCTGCCTACCCTGCTATATGCGGGATACAGCGTGAAGCTAAAAAAAATCAGTAATCTACCAACGAAACCCTAAAACACAGCGAAACGTCAAACCAAAATAAAACGTCCCCTAATTTGATACAACCGCACGTACAGACAGGCCCAATACATCATTATCATCGGTATTTTAGCTTTTCATTCACCTCGTGTGGGGTAAAATTGACGTTGTTGACAATTTCTTTTGTTTGCCGCCTCCAATGCGGGCATACTTTTTATTTATTTTTTCGCAACGTATTCAGCGAATTTGGTTTTTTGTCTTATCTTGCTTCAATCAATCTGTTGATTATTTTGGATCAGCATTTATTTGTCTTGTTTTGGAAAAGATTCAATTATATGTTATTTGATTTTAGGATTTTTTTGGAAACGCTTATCGTGGCGCAAAGAAACAAACGCCACTCCAGGAAATGGATATTTTTATTTCCTGGGTTTGGTAACAAGGCAAAGCTAGACGACAAAGACGTTAATTTCCGCCACTCAGCACGCAATGCAGCAATTCCGCGGAAAGTGGGAAACGGAGTATCTTAACACTAGGTTCCCTCTGCCTACCCTGCTATACGGGATACAGCGTGAAACTATGTATGATTATTATTGTATGAGTCTTTTGGAGCTTTACGGATTTTTCCGTACAGCAGAGTAGTCAAAGAGGAACTAGTGTCAAAAAAACTCCGTGTTCCATTTGTCACGCAATGGTCTACATTTAGCATATATAGTATATTCAATTTTGATTTGAAAATTAGTATACTAATTCTGTCTATATATATCGTATGTTGAATGCTTTTTACATATCATTATAAGTATATGGTTTCATATGTCTAAAAGAAAGGTGCACGGAATTTTTATCACTAAATTCTCTTTTTACAATAGCGAAAAAAAAAACATTTTAGATTTTCCATTGCTTTGTCTTATTACAAATTTAGCATAAACTCTACACGGGATTCATTTAATTAATTTTTATGTGACAGAGAACCAACTTACCAAACATCCGTCCACACAAACATTTACAATAAAATAGCATTTATTTAAATATCCAACGTATTAAATTCTAAATAAATCATTATCATACATAATATGGAATCAAATCTGTGTCCAATTTGTACAAATAATTATCCCACCAATCCTCATTTAGCTCTAACTAGATTATCAAAAGCTCCCGCAAGCTTATTATAAAGTACAAAACCAAACGTTTCATTTACAAATAAAAGGTTTTTCATAATAATATTTTAGCATTTTTTTAATAAAGTTTAAATTAAAGGCCAGTGAAACGATCGCTTGTGGGTTCGATTCCCGCTCATTGGAAAGATTATATTTAAATTATTTCTATTTCCTTAACTTGGCGGAAAGTGGGGAATGGAGTGTCTTAACACTAGGTTTCTTCTGTCTACCCTGCTGTAAACGGGATACAGCGTGAAGCTATGTATGTATTTCTATTTCTCTCTAGTATGACTAAGTGCGGCGTTGAGTTTCACCATTTAACAAGCAATGTCTCAAATTTTGTCGGAAAACAGCGAATGGAGTGTCTTAACACAAGGTTCTTTATAACGAAGCTCCCACAAGCTTTTTATAAAGCACAAAATCAAATGTTTTATTTACAAATACAACATTTTTTATTAAGAATATTTTACGATTTATCAATTAAATTTTCAAAGTAGAAGTCATCGTGGCGTAGTGGAATACCGTCTAACTGTAAACACTCTTGAATGTGGGTTCAATTTCCACTCGGATTATAATAGTACAATGGGCGACCTTACCGTTAAGAGAGCGATCTCTTCCAGGTAACCCTTAGGTAGAAGAGAGATTACATATTAAGTAGCGGAACTCAACGCCGCGCTCGAAACTCAACTCTAATCAGAACTGAGAAATTAAAATAGTTTAAACATAATCATTCCCTCAAGTGGAAATCGAACCTACAACCACGTTTACAGTCCGACTCTCATTTACAAATACAAGTTTTATTCAACAAGAATATTTTACGATTTTTCAAATAAACGTTGGCAATAAGAGCTCTGAGCGTCATTAGTCGGGATTTTCAATGAAATTAGAATTTTAAACTCAAGTGTGCCAGATCGCCGCCCGCGCTACGTAAATATTTATCTGATCTCGATCGCGAGGGTGCCGCTTTGAGTGTTACACCGTTATTAAAAATTATATTTTTTTTTTGTATGTTTATTTAATTTTTTTGTAGGTAAAGTTAGGATAGGTATGAATCGGTCCAATGTTTGTGGCCTTGTAGTGTATAGAATCCAGTGTCAAGACACTCCGTTTGTCGGTTTTCCCCGAATTCGAGATGTTGATAAAACAAGGAAAGACTGTTTTTTGTGCTTTTTTTTTTGGAAGGGACAAAGCAAACGAGCATTCGGGTCACCTGATGGTAAGTAATCCCCGCCGCCCACGGCTCAGTGTAACACCAGCGGAGCTACAGGTGCGTTGTCGGCCTTTGAAGGTACCCATGTCGAATCGACCTGGAGACGCTGCCGCAAGTAGGCCATTCCACAGTTCAGTGGCACGTGGAAGGAAATTCCTACGTAGCCGCACAGTACTTGAGTGCCACGTTTTTTTGCCACCAAGCAAGTGAAATGAAAATATTTTCAGTACAAACATATAAACAGAGACCATTGTGACACACTGAGACAGTGTCTGACTAAAAATGCAATTGGTTGTGGGTTCGATTCCCACTCGGTGAAATATTCATATTTAAATTATTTTCATGTGTGCTGTTTCATGCTTTGGTAAGACATAATGTGGTATTGAGTTCTACAACTTAACACAAAAAATTCACGATTCAATACTGAAGTCTTTGAGATCTAAGTAACAAAGTACATTAACTGTAAATCTGTATTTTACACGCACTTTAATATTGTTCTGGAAGTATTGTTGAAATTTTGTATTTTCACATAAATATCATTGTTTTATATGTTTTTTTTTTTTTTTTATGGATAACGGATGGCAAACGAGTAGAAGGACCACCTGATGGTAAGTGGATACCTTCGCCCAGGAACATCTACAACACCAGAGATGTTGTAGATGCGTTGCCAACCTAGAGGATACAGATGGAAGAGGAGGACATTGTAGTATTCCGTTCTCGGAACTACCACATTTTGGGGAAAGGATGGGTGGGAATGGGAAAACCTGACTTACATGCCATCGAACCGGAACACATCATAAGATATTTGGCGGTTCGTCTTTGACATGATAGTGGTCGCGAGCCAGACGGAGGACGAACCTCCTACCACCAAAAAAATCTTATTATCCTAAGTTCCGCTACCTAAGACGATTTTTGATGGTACACGAGTGAAGTCCTTTCTAATAACCTAACCTGACTTCACGCTTTATCCCTAGCGGGGTAGTCTTTTGCAATCCAGTTCCTAAATTTATTTTTAAAGCCAATAAATATATTATATCTAAAATGATATAATTTGTACAGAACAGTTAAACTTCTATAAAAATAGATAAGTCAAAGAAGAAAAATTACATTCATTTTACAAAGTGTCCAATATCTCAGAAATTTTGCGACTTCTTTGTCCTCCGAGAGCTTAGAACGAGCTAATAATTTAAGTAATTATTTATTCAAGATAAGAGCATTTCGTACAAACTCAGACATTCTTAATGGTTCAAATTTATGAAATGCTGTTAGGGTTATTTTAGTCATTATGATTACAAAGAACTTGCTACACGCCCCTGCTTAGGCTTTTCGGTATAAGTAATATATTAACCGATTTCAAAAACAGAAAGTTGTCAATGTAATTGTATTTTTTTATGTGTATTATCGCAGTTTTACTGGGTGTAGTAATTTTAATCATCATTTTTTATATATTTTCTATTAGCAAATATTCTTCTTTACAGAAAATCATGTTTATTTACACATTTAATGTTTATCTTTAAGCTTCTTAAAAATATTATAATGACGCGAGCAACAAAGCTTGAAAACCTATAGTAATTTTGACTTAGTGAGATAAGATGAGTACTAGAATTTCTTCCCGCGAACGCCGCTTTTAGTTATGGCCTATGATA